>JAVDBV010059850.1:0-16412 GCA_032619315.1 Piper longum
TTATTTATATTTAATTATGTATTGTTGTGTTGTACGACTATGATATTATTAATAGTCATTATTAATTATTATTAATTAATTAATTAATTATTTATTTATTTATTTATTTATTAAATTATAATAGATTTACTTATTTATTTATATTTTTACTAACACCAGGATATATTGATAATTACTCATGTTTACCGGTATATTTATATAGTATTATTATATTATTATTTTTATGATTAGAGTTTTGTTCATGTTTATGTACTTATTATTTATCTAATTATCTACAAATGTATTTTCTTTGTTAATTTATCTATTTATTATTAACTATTATGGTGTCTCGATTTGCGTGCTACATGTTATTTATAGGTTTGTTAGTATTGTTTTACTTAGCGTACTTAGAAGTGGGTTCCGATGTAGGCTTCGGAGTCCGAGCTCGCCGTAGATGTGAGATACGCCTGGAGCTTGGACCACATGTCCCTAGGACTCTCTCCCTCTTTTTTTGACTCCTTGTGTGTAGATTTTGATCGTATTTTATTTGTAGGACGGCATCGGTGGAGTTTTATTGGATCCCTTCGATGTCGGGTCATTTAGCCGTGTTTTATACGCAAGTTTAATAAAACAACAAGGATGAGATCCCTTGTTGGTTTTCGAACTTTAGTTCCAGAAATTTATTGTACAAGCCTTATCCCTAAGCCTATTATATAAGTACGCGCTGTTTTACGAATTTCACGAATAAGAGAATGAGTGGTACGGAGATATGTATGAACTGTGTTAGTACTCCTTCAAACCATGAGGTACTGCGGGTGTATGATGGTACTGCGTAATGCATCACATTTCTGGAATATGTGGCACTAACTTAATTATTCCTTTTGCCAGTTGAGTACAGTGGCGGGTGATATGGAAGGTGTGAGGGCGTAAGCGCTGTATGTATGTATGATTATGATTATGAGCCGTGCATGTGAGCCGGCTTTTGTTTAAGTATGTTTGCTTACTGCCCGGTGTGAGGTATTCTTACAATTTTATATGTTATCGTGGGTACTGGAATACCCATTTGCCAGATTGTATTAGTTATTTTTCGGACCAGTAACATTCGTTACTGACGGTTTTCTTATAATATATGTAGGTCTCGTAAATCCTGTATCGACTTCGGCGGAAGGACAAATAAACGCTATACATACTTGAGCTCAACCTAATATTTACTTTCTTGTATTTATTTATATTTGATGTATTTTGATGTTTATTTAACAATGTCTTCCATTCTCATGACACCAAGAGGGTTATTTCGATTATTTGATCGATCGAGTTGTACCAACCGACAGCTTTAAACATGACTCGACTCTTCGTAGCATTTCTAATCTGGTTCTTAAGTGAATCGAAATCGGGGTGTTATATCGACGGCCAAGAGTTTCTTTTTCTTTGTTGCAAGTAAGAAATAGCGGACAAATTGGAAGGATTCCTGCTACCGAAAAGGCAACCAGTCATGGTTGATGCTTGTCAAGGAGCGGTGCTATAGCCAAGTCTTGCTGCCAGGGAGAAGCCGCAAGAAATGCCCAAGAGTTTTGGAGGTCACCGTTGTGATACCTCAAAGCCTTGTCGCGGCTGCCTCGAAGGAGCAATATTGGAGCCTTATTCCTTGCTGTCTTGAAGCCTGATTGCTGCTCTCTATCAATAAAAGCCTCCCCTCACAGGAGTTGTAGCTGCCAAAGCCATCGCCGATTGCTAGGAGTTTCTTTTTCTTTGTTGCAGGTAGAAAACAGCGGATGGATTAGGAGTTCTTACTACTATCCATCATTGGCCGCCGGCAGCACATCATCTCCACTTGCCAAAGGAATGAAGAAATTGCCAGTGCCCAAGTCGCCATGCCCCTGCGTCGCCAAAGTAAGAGAAGACGCAGCCCAAAGCAAGGGAAATAGTTGAGGAAGGGGACAATTTCTAGAAAGTGCTCCAGTCAACTAGTACCGTCTTCAGTCATACCCTCAACACCAGTCTACTCTTAGTCACACCGGTTATCATCCCATCTGATCGAAGAAGAAGAAGAGAACAAAGTTGAAAGCGGTAGCAAACAGTGGATTTTGCGGATATTTTCCCACCAATGCCGGTCGTTCCTGGCTTTTCCTCGGTGTGAAGAGTAAATTCTGAAAGATAAGCTTCAGATCTGGGCAAGTTGTGCTGGAGTTTGGAGTCGTTGTCACTAGAAAAAATTCGGAAAGTGACCCATCGGACAAGGAAAAGGACAGCAACAGATCAGAAAACAATAGTGGAGATTAGGACACCAACGTTGATCGTTCCCGGCTCCAAAACGGTGACCAACGCGAAGACAGAGGAGTGGTCTCAAAACCCAAACTGAGTTTCGCCAAGGTTCGTTACTATAGTCGACGGAGAAAATTCAGAAAGCAGCCCATCTGATCAGGAATAGGAGCAGAAAACATTAGTAGAGATTAGGATTCGCAGACATTTTTTACCAACGCCGGTCGTTCTCGGCTCCAAAATGGTGACCAACACAAAGACGGAGGAGTGGTTTCGGAACCCAAACTGAGTTTTGCCAAGGTTCGTCATTGTAGTTGCCGAAGAAAATTCGGAAAGTAGCCCATTTCATCAGGAACAGGAGCATAAAATAGCAACGGAGATCAGGACTCGTGGATATTTTTCTACTAACGCTGGTCATTCCCAGCTCCAAGACAGTGACCAACGCGAAGATGGAGAAGTAGTCTCGAAACCCAGACTGAGTTTTGCCAAGGTTCATCATTGTAGTCGCTAGAGAAAATTCGAAAAGTAGCCCATGTGATGAGGAACATGAACAGAAAGTGGAGATCAGGATTCGTGGATATTTTCCGACTAACGTCGGTCGTTCCCAGCTCCAAAATGGTGACCAATGCAATGACAGAGGAGTGGTCTTGAAACCTAATTGAGTTTCGTCAAGGTTCGTCAATGTAATTGACGGAGAAAATTCAGAAAGTAGCCCATTTGATCAGGAATAGGAGCAGAAAATAGCAGCGAAGATCAGGATTCACGGATATTTTCCGACTAATGCCGGTCATTCCCAACTCCAAAACAGTGACCAATGCGAAGACGGAGGAGTGATCTCGAAACCCAAACTGAGTTTCACCAAGGTTTGTCACTATAGGTGCCAAAAAAAATTCGAAAAGTAGCCCATCTAATCAGGAGCAGGAGTAAAAAATAACAGCAGAGATCAGGATTCGTGGATATTTTTTAACTAATACGAGTTATTTTCGACTCTAAGATGGTGACCAATACAAAGATGGAAGAGCGGTCTCGAAACCCAAAGTGGGTTTTGCCAAGGTTTATTACTGTAGACGTCAGAATAAAATAAAATAATTTCATAATAAAAAATTATTCTGGACTCGAATCAATACATAAAATAAATTAAAAAAATTATAATAAAAATTTGACTCAATCTTAATTCGATTTAATATTACAAATTAAATTAAAAAAATTAAAATAATTTCATAATAAAAATTTAATTCGTTCTCTCGGAAACGGGGGCCGGTCTTTTAAACTTTTGGTGTCGGACAGATACTCAGGGAAGGATGACGGCGGCCGGTGGTGGTCGCCGGCGGCGGACGGCGGCGCGGACGAAGACGGCCGCGATGGGGGTGGAGGGACGGGGCCTCGGAGGGAGGGCGGGCCGATCGGCGTACTTCGCGAGGAGAGAGGCGGCGAAGGTCCTGCGGTCTGTACTCCAAGGCGATGCGCGGGGAAGGGCCGTCGCCTCCATCAAGACGCTGGTCTACGGCCCCTACGTTCGGAACAAGCGCGCCACCTTCGCCCTTGTCTGCCAGACTCTAAAATGTAGGTATCTTGTTCGCAATTTGCGATAAGGTTTACTTCTTTGCGTGCTATGCTTGTAAGACATTTATTTCTATCACTATGAGCTTATGGGAGTGTTGATTCATCAAAAAAGCGGGATTATTTCGTTTTTTTTCTGTCATTTATTTTCGAGTTTTGATGTTGGAGTCCAGATAGAATGATGGTTAGGAGGGAGGTGAATTTGGTATGTGCACTTGATTTGTAAATCAGTTGTTCGATGTTTTGTGTTTGCTAGGCCTGCCTCTGATCAAAGATATTTTGGCTACTACAGATGCCATCAAGGGCAAATGGAAGGTGAATGAAGCGTATTTTCATTATTTGCAATTGAGTTAACTATCATCTCATTGTGGGACTTTATTGGTGTCAACTTCGCAGAGACAAGTGGAATTGCTTTATGTAATTGCATATGATATTCTCTTTGGGCAGGTAAGTTTTAGTCCGTGAGATCTGAAACTTCTTAGAGTTTTTTATTTCGTAAGTTTTATGCAAAAGCTCTTTCTTTAACTTGTTTTATGTGAATAACTGCTGCCTAACATTTGTTCCGCTGCATTGGTTGTGTAGGTTTTGGTTTTAGTAGTCATCTTGGCGAATGTGAATAGTAAATAGTTCACATGTTTTATGCATTATGCAATCAATGATGTTTCAGTTTTCTGCATATTCTCAATTGTCGCTACAAATGATTGCTTAAAACTTTTGACCTCTCTTTTTGCATGATTAGATATCTTATTGTCCTGAAAGGATACTAGCTATGTATTTGTGGTGATTTGACATTTTCTATTAGGATATTATATCAGTTGGTGCAGCTGAAAAGTTCCTTTTGCTTAGAAAGAGTGCCCTACAATCTGCTTTAGCAAAGCTGTGTGTGAAAGAGAAAGTGCAAACTCTGGAAGAATTGCTAGATAAACATTTTCAACCTCCAGGTCTCTTTTCCTATGACATTTAGATGATATGAATTAGCAAGGTTTAATATTTGGAAAACCTGAAAAATTCTGAATTTCAGCTTTTTCACTTAGCTGCATTTTATGTTTTTCTTACTTACACTGTCCTGAATTGCTGCTGTGCAGATTCTCTAAGTCCTCGATATGTTCGTGTTAATTTACTAAAAATGGATACGCAAACGGCCATTCAGGAACTAAGCAGAGTTACTTCGGTAATAAATTTACCTCATACTCTTACCCAACATTGTAGCCATACTTGTCTGCATTTTTTTTTGCAGTTTCTTTTTGAATTTTTTACTTTCATTGCCGTAGGGTGGTTAATGCTATATTTTTGAAGTAATGCTCAACTGATCTAGTTATCTCATAGTAGACATATCGCCTAGAGAAAACTGCCTTCTGGGAGACGATGGGTGGTTTTTTTAGTTGTTATATTCCAAAATATTCATGGCGATGAGGAAGTCTGTAATATTGCTAGCTCAGTGCTTGCATAGCTGCTAAAAAAAAAACAACAGATGTTGAAATCTAACTATTGGATCATACATGTGACCACCAGATGTGATTACTAATACGTGGACCTATTAGTTTGCTCGAGTTTTTTAAGGTTTTCAAAACTATTAACATTTAAGTTGGTTTACGATTTTTGCTAATAAATTTATCACAGCAAACATTTATTGTAGTTGGTTTACGCTTTTTCTAATAAATTTATCACAGCAATTTAGCAATGGCCATCACAGTGTGTTTAAAATGTTTGCCAGCATTATCTGTACATAGTAACTCTGTTCCCTTAGTTATTTATGATTTTTTTACCAATTTTTGGTAGCACTATTTATGATGCTAGTCACCAACTAAACACCTGCTGACAATTTGAAAAATTTTGGATGTTCAAAATTTTATTTATTTGGGCTTAAATCTTCAAATCTTATGTTTTTTCTATTTTTTGAGGATTATTAATTACATTTGACAGGTAAAAACAGATGAAATAGTTCCGGACCTGCTGGTGCTGCCATCTGGGGTAGATTTGCATGATCATCAATTAGTTAAAAACGGAAGCATTTTTTTGCAAGTAAGACAGTTTTTTTTTTAATATCTACTTCTAATAATTTATTCAGCGTTCTATGGGTCTGCATTATTATAACATTTGGAGGAAAATATGGCAGTAAGTAGTAACCTGTTGTTGGTGTAAGTGCTTGAGAAATCTTGCAACAAGTACATTGGCATTTCTGCTGTGCGCTGTCAGTTGGCCCTTATATTATTCATGTTTTACTAAAGATAGGTGATACCTAAACGGTAGAGCCTAAAAATAAAGACCAAAAATTGAGAAATATTACATATTTTCATTAAAAGGATATAATAACTGATTGACAATATCTTCTGCTGTGAAATTGATTAGGTGAAATGTTGTGTCATTTTCAAATTTTTCTTAATGTAGTCTGTTGAGTGCAATCCTATAATGAGGAGGCATGGGAGCATAAATGTCTTATAATTAGGTCTTTGACCTATAAATTGAACTTGTTTCCTCTCCATTAAGCCTGACGGAACTGGTCTGTATTTTTCAAACTTCACTAGGGCAAGGCAAGTTCTATGGTTGCAGTTGCTCTAGGGCCAGAGCCAGGATGGGAGGTGAGAATTTTTGTTCTATAGGAAGAAAAAAATGCAAATTTATTTTGAATGAATTACATGGCTGCTGATGAATGGCCACGCATACAAGAGTGGTTTTCATGTGCATGAGATCTGCTAGTGACGTTAGTCCTATTTTCAGTGCAATTTAGTGCTTTTATGATGTTTTGCTTTGAAGGTTATTGATGCCTGTTCAGCACCAGGAAACAAAACAGTTCATCTTGCAGCCCTCATGAAAGGGAAGGGAAAAATTATTGCTTGTGAACTTAATGAAAGCAGAATCAGATGTCTAGAGGAAACTGTTGAACGGTCCGGAGCCACTAGTATCCTTTTGAAGGTTTTTTTTTGTGATTTATTTCTCTTATCATATCAAAAATAAGAAATGCTTTTGGAAGAATCTGGTGTTGAATTGGTAGGAGGAAATGCATTGTGTTGGTAAACTGAATTTGGTGGTAAGAGTATGGTATAACTGAAGGGTGCTATGGTGTTAGAAACCTTAACATCCAATTGAGATATCGAAGTTTTGCATGGTGATTTCTTGAGCTTAAGTCCAAAAGATCCTGCATATTTGAAGGTATAAAGAAACTTTTTGCATTATTGTTTTGGAGGGATGCTATGGAGGATTAATGCGATTGACGTGAGTTAAATGCATGTTGGTTTCCACTTTTGTCAGGCCTTTGTGTGTTGGGTTAAACCTATTATACCCTCTGGCATCCCTCCCTCATGTACCCTTTGTCCTACTTCCATTTGTGATCAATAGTCAGGCTTAAATAGGCTTTGCTTGAATTGTTCATGTTCAAAGCCATTTTGGCATCCAAGCTGACTGAGCTTCCTGCCCAATCTAATTTAGTTTGATCTAGACGGTCATGTCTTGTCGACTATGAGGCTAAAAGTGTTGTTTCTGATAGTCTAGTAAAGTTAGCTAGTTGAAGCAAGCGGTGACAGATCTTAAATTGTTGATGTAAGATTACTTCATTGCAGGTTCGTTCTATTCTCCTGGACCCTTCCTGCTCTGGTTCTGGCACAACTATAAAGAGATTGGATCATCTGCTCCCATCAAATATACGAGGTGATTTGTTATCCTTTATAAATTCTTGTATATGCGTTTGCTCCTTGGAATCTTCCTTCCTGTTTTTATTACATCAAAACATTCATTGCTTTGTGAACTCACATTTTTTTCTGCCAAGCAACTCACTCACATCTAATGCTCTTCAATATACCGTTAATAAGCTTCCACTCTACTTCATTTAGGAACTTCAAACACAGAAAGATTGGAAAAACTATCTGCTTTCCAGAAAAAGGCTCTTGCACATGCCTTAAGTTGTAAGTAGTTTTTGTATAATCTGCACTTTCTTTCATTATGTCTGTGAGTTGTAAGTTGTTTTTGTATAATCTGCACTTTCTTTCATTGTCTGTGAGTAATCAAACTTTTTGGTTGAAATGGAAAATGTTAGCTTTATTGACTGTGGCATATTTTTAATAAAAAAAAAAGAATTAAGCTTGCGATGCTTGCATGACAGATCTTGGTCTTCTTAACTACAATCTTAACCAAGCGTACAATGTCCACTTTGTTGCAGTTCCTTCAGTTCAAAGGGTGGTGTACAGTACATGCTCTATAAATCAGATGGAAAACGAGGATGTTGTCCAATCAGTTCTCCCACAAGCATTGTCCCTTGGTTTTCAACTTATAGCTCCCTTTCCACAGTGGGAGCGCCGAGGGCTTCCCCTCTTTGATGGCTGTGAGTAACAATCCATTACCACAAATTTCAAAGTCTGCCTGTGCAAGTGTACTAATTGTTTTCTTATTTTCTTGATAGCTGAAAAACTGCTGAGAACTGACATGGCAAAAGACATGGAAGGCTTTTTCATCGCATTATTTGAGCGGAATGCTGTAAATGTCCCCAAGAAAACACTTCTAACCAACAGCAAAATTTCAGTACCAAATGATCATGACCAGATTTATGTGATGTATGATGAGACAAAGTTGCAACAGAATGATGGCTTGAGAGCAAAAAAGAAAATTCTGGTTCCCCTGCCATTGAAGATGTCACATCTATTATTGCAACGAAGAATTTTTCTCAACATCAGGAGACAGAAAATAACACTTAGATAGTGAGCTTGAATAATGAGTTCTGCCATGGCGTCGGGATGATTTTTTGTACACTAGAAAGGTCAAACGATGTGTTCATTCTAATTTCCCCTGTGGTTTTGTTATTTTTTTCATTTTTTGTGCTCTGGCGGGAGTCAGTTGTACAATAAAATAGTATATGCATAACCTGTTCTGGAATCTGAAAAAGACTTTCTATTCGCTTTTTTTCCAAAATGAACTTACCATACTAGTCAAGATAAATACACATAAAAACAATGAGAACTAATTATTCAATTTGATTGGCATATCAGAAAAAATGAAACATTTAATTGAGGTATCAGTAAAAAGGTTTAAATCACGTCCAGAAACAGGTACTCAGTTTTCTCTTTTTGGAAGAACACACAACATGAGAAATCATCGCAAAGTTGTTGCAGCCTGCAATCTTTGCTACAAACAATTTATAACAGAAAATCAATTTACATTAACAATTTCCCAGTGTTCTTCGGTAACAAAATCCCCATATGTTCAACCTCCAATATAGGATGAACTTCCCGCTAATCCAACAACAAGACATGAAAACTACTTCAAATTTACACCTTAAAAAAACAATCAAATTCACTGTTCTATCTTCGGATGATTCACTAGAAATGAAACGCCAGGATATTTATGATGCCTGTTCTCTTCATCGCAGCCTGATAGTTTGATTGGGAAAGATAACATTTGGGTTTCGTATATGAGGGTTCAGAGCTGCCAACTCCTTCCATTTTGTCCCTTTGCCATGCACACGAGACGAGATACTCCATAGAGTATCCCCAGGTTGTACCGTAGTGGTTGCCCCTAGCGAAGACTCGGTTACAGCTTTCGACTTCATTAAAGGATGCTTGTTCTTCTTCCCCATTCCGCTAGCAACCAACCAGCGAGACCCAGACTGCTGCTGTTTTGAGGTGCCCCAAAGTTTCTTCTTCGTGGGCTCCGTCTTGATACCAGCAACGTGAACCTCTGTAATCTTAAACTGAGGTATCAAATCAGCTTCTGGTTTCACTTTCATTTCATTTTCTTTATCTGCTGCCAGTTGCTCCGACTCATCATCACTGTCTTCGGTTCCAATCTTGTTCGAGACTGTACCGTATATTTTGGGCTTTGGAGGGACAAAAACCCTCTCCACCTGAATCAATGAAAGCATTGGCGTCCCTACTGGTTCATAGTTACGTAAAGGATCACGCAGTTGGACCATAAGTGCCACAGTGAAGTTGTTCCCCAATAAACCACATCTTTTCCCTTTCCCACCTCTTTTATCTCCTCTCCATCTCCCATTAACTAAATCCTTCCTTGTACAATTAGCATGGTGAGCTGCAAGGATTTTCGAAGTTCGACCATCATCTTGTTCATCTTCATCAACCATTCCGGCATCTAGCCTTATCCACTCATCAAGGGATAGTGATAGACCCATCAATCCGTCTACATCTTTGCCACTTTTCATGTCCAGCAACTGTAATCCTGCTGCGCCTTCTAAACCTAGCAACCCACCACTTTTTGCCCTTACACCTTCTAAAGCAGAAACATCTCCAAAAGATTGTGCACAGATATTTGGTGGAGCATCCTCATTAGACATACCAGACTGTATTCTCAAACCTTCCAGGGACAGGGCTTCAATCTTGTTCATCGCCAATGGAGCAAGCTCTTCCAGAGAGACATATTCAGAGTCTAGATCATTGTCATGTGAACTAAAATTCAATTTGAGTGAGCGAACGCTACGCTTTTTTACAGTTGGGGCAACGTTACCATAATTATTTGACGCACAATCTTGATTCCTTTGGTGCAGTGCTTCCTGCCTGTGACAAGAAAAGAAACGAAAATGTTTTCAGCATGAAAAGTGGCATCATATCAGACTTCATGCTTGCAGAAAGAAATGATCAGTACAAAGGTTGGCAATCATTTGTACAAAAACAAAAGTTTCAATACTGGTGACTTGGGGGCTCCAATTTTTTTCAAGGTCTGGTGAAGTGTAGTCATTGCATAACCAACAGCAATCACATAAAGCTTAAGCGAGACAACAATACAAAATTCTTAAGTGTAACATTCAATACCTTTCACTAGCCTTCAAAGAGGGGAGAGCCTCCCATGCTACCTGCTGCATGGACTTTCCAGTAATATCTTCCAAAGGCATCAACTTGTTTGCCTGAACAGATAGTTTCTCAATTCCAACAGAAGCCAACCCTTGCAATATTTCCATGACACCAGAACCCATCTCAGCAGGTACCACAACAGGACTTGAAACCTGCATAATCAAACCTGAATTGTTCTTCGAGCTTCTAAAAAGTGAAGGACTCATCGATCTTAAGAATCCCCCATCCTTAGTTTGAAGACATGGCCCCAATCCTTCAGCCAAAGGTGGCAGTTCAAGAGGATTCTCAGGAGGAAGATCGATAGGACTCCCAAATCCATTAGCCCTTTCAGCCGGTGAGCTCTGAAAGGCTGTCTCACTCAATCCCCACTCCCGCATCAAAACTTCTGTCTCCAAATCTTCCATCATCTTAGCTCTAGTTTTACTTTTCATTTCAAAATCAACCTTTTGATGCTTCTCTTCCCCATCTTGTACAAATGAAGAAAAACCCAAACCCTGCAAGACATCCCCATGACCTAAATTTCCAGAAAAATCATCAACTACTACTTGTTCAAACTCCTCACCGATGTCAAGGCCGAATAGTCCTCCACCGGCAGCTAGGCACTCCATTTCAAATTGCTTCAACAACCGTTCTCTCGGCGATCCTGGGTCACTCTCAGAACAAAAACGGAATGGGCTGTGTTCTATTCCCAACATGTTCAGAAATTCACTCGCAATGGAATCACTCGCATCGTCCAATCTATGTGACTCTCCTACCTTCCCTAGCTTGTCATTGAACTTAGCCTCTGCATAATCTCCAGCTCCACCCATAGCTGATGGAGATTCCAATCCCTCATCCTGAAAAACTGAAAGACCTTGCAGTGCAGAGTCTAGCCCATCCACAGAAGCCATCTTATCAAGTTCATGACCTTTTTCTTCATCAACCTTCCTTTCCTTGTCATTGAATTCAACCTCTGCATAATCTCCAACACCACCCATAGCTGGTGGAGAACCCAATCCCCCACTGTCGAAAACTGAAAGACCTTGCAGTGCATAGTCTAGCTCATCCACAACAACCATCTTATCAAGTTCATGACCCTTTTCTTCCTCAACCTCTTCTCCAATGCACACATCTTCCTGCACCACCTTTTGCTCGCACTCACCAATATCATCATCAATAGTAGCAATTCCTAGCAAACTATCATCCACCGAAATGTTTTCCCCCATTTCAACCCCATCCCGACTACCAATTTCACCAAACTCAACACCTCCCAACAATTCATCTTTAGCCAAATCGTCATGGTCCCCTATCTCCACCTCCTCTTTATGATCTCTCTCGTCGAGCTCGGCACTGGCCAACAACGAATTGTTAGCAGTAAAACCACAGTCAACATTACTTCCACTCTTAACCACCGACTCCACCCCCTTCTCAACAACACTAAATTCTCCATCTTCCGACCCATCCAAGAAAGGCCCCAACTTACCTTCAATCGATGGCTTCGGCTCCGACTTCTTCAAGCACGCAACCTCCGACTGGTACCTGGGCAACACCTCGTGCACATCCGCCATCGACCTCGCCACATCCGACTTGGTCGTCGGCAACACCTCGCGCAGAACCCTGACATCATCGACCGACCGATCCAAAACTCTAGCCGCCGCGCTCCCGACCCTCCGAAGCACCACCCCTCTACCACTCACCAGCGACGGACCCGACGACAACGACGACGAAAATAGAAACCCCTTCCGATCGTCCTTCGCCACCACAAACGAGAAGGAGACGCTCAAGACGGCGCCTTTCGCCGCGCCGGCGAGCCGGAACCCGGTGGTCCACACGCCGTCACCCTGCTCCTCCTCCAACTCCTCCAAGGTGAGAGGCAGCAGCCGGCACAGGTCCACCCGGTGCCGGCCGAGGTCGACTTCCGGCGCGCCGACGACGGAGGCGTAGAGCAGGAAGTGCTTCGCCTCGTACTTGGCCGCGTGCCGGGGGCCGGACCGGGATCCGTACACGACGCAGCAGTGCGACATGGCCTCGTCGAACTCCGCCGCGCCCAAGGCGACCCTCACCGGAGCCGTCTCGAGGCCTCCTTCGTGGCGACGCCAGTGAACCCTGAGTGCGGCGCCGTCGAGGGCCGGGGGGAGGGACTCGATGGAGTGGACGTGGAGGGTGAAGCAGCAGTTGAACCGCCGGTTGCAGACGTGGCTCGACAGTTCCCTCAACGCCTTCCAATTCCACATCGACGAAGAAGGGGCGGGCTTGGGGCGGGCGTCGACGAGGGGTTGGGGGAGGCTTGGGTTGTCTGAGGGCGACTTCTTCTTCTTGTAGAGCTGCATTGTCTGGATTGGAAAGGAAGAGGAATGTGGGTTAGGAGGTTGAAGAAGAAGAACAAGAAGGAGGTGGTGGTGGTGGGGAGGCGGCCATTAATGGAGGTTTGAAGCTTTGTTGAGTTATAGCCGTCGTCTTGGTGGAGAAGAAAGGGGGGAATTTGAAAGGGGGGAAGTAACGTCGCGTGGAATGTGACGCTATCTGTTTATGATAAAAATTTATGGGTTGCGTTCAAAATTGGTATTAATTAAAATCAAGTTAACCTCCGGTTTTTGAATTTCGACATTTTAAAATTTTGAAACCGCTATTAATTTTCAATTGCACCTGAAAATTTTAGACCATGAAGTTATATTAGTGGGTTAGTAAAATAAGTTTTTCAAATGTGAATTATATTCACATAATTTTTATATAATTTATAGACCGGTCTAAAAAATGTCACAAACCCATTATCAGATTATACATGTAAATCTGATTGTACACTATAAATAATATAAGAGATTCACATTGTATATATAAAACTTAAAATTCATATAATTTTAGTTTCTAGTAGATTAATAGTAAAATATTATTTATAATTTTAATCTATTTTAATAATATAAATTAGATTCATACTTTCACTAACACCTATTTCTTAGATAAAATATATTAATTGTGAGAAATTGTTTAATAAATTTTAATTTAAGCGATAATGTAAAAGAGCTTGTATCATATAAATTTGTTATACACGGTAAATTTGAGAGAGTTAAATTATGAATATTTATTGGTTCATAACAATTATGTTTAATAAATTTGAATTCTTGCAAATAAATTATATATTATTTTAGAATAATGAAGAGAAAGAAATTTACTCTGATCGGAAAAATCGAAGTTATAATCTACTTACTAAACCTTAGCACACCGTTTTATACTTCTTTGAAATAGGGAAAAAGAAAACGATCGAAATACAAGTCAAAGGTAAGGAATCGTAATCTATTTTACTTATGTAAACTTTCAAGTACAGGTTTATAAATCATGATTGAAAAGTAAAACAAGCCTTTACACACACACAATAAATAGTCCATATTTCATAAACATGGATGGACATATTTAATTAAATGCCTTAATAGATCATATAATTGAATTTGTTAATAACATAATATATCAACACACAATTACATTAATATGTTAGACCAAAAATAATTTAAAGTTTTATAGTTTTAGAGGATGTAATTATCTGCATGTGTTACATCCTATATATGTTTCACGTTTATATCTACAATAATGAGAATGACCAATAACACGTGGAATTAGTTTTGGGTGATTAGCAATTGGAAGCTGGGTTTTATCATAATGTATTTATTATTAATAATAATTAGAGGTGGCGCCTAAGCGCGTGGTAGAGCTGGAGATTAGGACGCGAATAATTAGGTTGGCTGTGTCCAAATCCATATGGGCCCATCTCACCAACTCCTGATTTTGTTGGGCCCAGTCCCGGTTTTTCGAATTTGCGGTGCCGCCATGGCGCTCTTCTTTGGGAAAATTCCATGTTTCTCTGCTTTACCTGGGCTCGCCCGTGTTGGGCTCAGTTTAAGTCATTCTATTTAAAGCCGTTAATTGAACAGGCCAGCTAATAATTTTTTAGTATTTGGCTCAACTTAATTCAACTTAAAATTTGATATTTAAATACTCGAACTCGATTCGAACTAGAATCTTACAAAATTGGAACGAACTAATTTTGTCAATTAGTATATTTTCTTATCATCTTATCCTGTGTTTATAAAATTTTTTGTATAATTTAAGTGCGACTCACTCGTTCGTTCATTTAATAGACCTAATCCTATTATGGCTAACAAATGATCCATATGGTGATAAAAAAACTCTAGGATTCCTTTTTATATAATATAATTATAGAAAATTAGAGTTATTTTATATGGTATATAATGACAGTAACTACTGAAGATCAAGAAGATTATTATCCGAAAAACCCTTCTTAGAAGACATCATCAGCCTTTCACCAACGTCCTACTCGAGAACTTTAACCTAAACTCCAACTTACCCGGGAACATAGGTTAATGTCGATAAATTACAACAGTGAATAGACTAGCAAATCACGCCCTGCACCATTTTCATGTTTAGGATATTTTGTATGGAATCCATGCCCTCGGTGTAAAACCCACGATTCAAGTTAAGGTTTTATATTTAGAACCGGTCGGTTCGACCGTTATTTTTGAGTCGAGTATGTTTCAGAACACGTGTACTGAGCCGATGCTGGTCGCGTGTATAAGCTGTGAGGGGTCATGCGTACCCAAGTATATAATGATGACGTTATGAATACAACAGAAAAGAATGAGTTATCGGAATATATGGAAGTATGCAGTACAACTTTTTTTATTTTTATGCAGTTTGATCGTAGAAATAGTTTTAAGCCGTTTATCGCGTTAGGACGCGTTACGGGTAGTTTGGGCGGGTTGATAGTTATAAAGCATGTCATTTTGAAATTTTGATGTTTAATTTATTTTTTTGGGATTTTTCCCAATTTTTATGGATTTTTTTTAGAATTTATTTCGAGTAAATAATTATTTTGACTCTAGACGAAGTCGAGTAAAGTATTATTTACAAGTTTGCCACCGAGCCCCTTTTCTTCACCCCCGACACTTCCTTCTTCCAAAACCTAGCGCCGCCCCCCATTTGAGGCCACCGCCGTTGCTGTCAGCGCCGGCCGGCCACCGACCGGCTCCGCTCCACCCCACCACGCCGTCGTCGTGTCGCCCCGACTGACCCCGGCCGCTATAAGCCGCTGCGACGCCCGAAATCGCCGTGCCTAGCGCCGCGGCCGCGACGCGTTCGCGGGCCGATTCCGACGCCAGCACAGCCGCCGTCGCCGTCCAGTGGCCGCCTCGAGCCCCTCGACCTCCCAGCTACCTTTCCCGACCAGAGCGCCGCCGATCGCCGCCCTGGCCGGCCCGATTTAGCAAACCACCACCGTCGTGCATGTTTTCTCCATTTTTCGGCGAGCTGCCATCTCCGTCGGCCACGCCGATAACGTAGATGTGTCGGGCTCATTGAGACGGTTCCAATGGTACCCTATACGGCCCTTATCCGGCCGATAGACGCCGCCGGCAACTCTCGCCGGAAAACTGTCGGAAAGTCGCCGAAAAACTGCTGAACCCGCCGGAAAACCACCGAAACTCGTCGGGAAACTGGAATTGGCGGAATTCGCTGGAATTGACCGGAGCTTTCACGGAGTTCACCCAGTCGAACCCGATCGAGTTTCGGACGCCGTTAAGCGCCGAATTCGAGGTTCGAGACGCACACACGACAAAACCATAACAGTCGCCGATTACCGACGACGCGAGGTATAATTCCCTCTAAGTTTAGTATTTATGATTGATGATTGTTATACAGCATGCTAGGATTGATTGACTGTAATGATAAAAGTTCGAGCATGAAGGAAGTAATGAAATGCATGATTGAGATGATGAGGATTAAGTAATCTAATGAGATAGATCGAGTATGAGCATGATAAATGACTAGGATGTAATT
>JAVDBV010059851.1:0-15687 GCA_032619315.1 Piper longum
ATATAGATTTTCTTTCATATGAGAGTTTCTCTCATAGCCAGTTTGTTATTAGTTATATTCCGGACCAGTAACGCTCGTTAGTGACGTTTTTCTATTATATGTAGGTAACGAATACGAGATGGATGTGCCAGCTGGACGGAGGAGCAATGAGGTCTTCTGCACATACACATATGTTTGGTGAATGATTGTTTAATATTTCGTTTATGCTTTTATTATAATTGAACTGATGTGAGGTAATGAAAAGTATGATGATCTGATAAAGTGCTAAGACAAGATGATATGATATGATGAGAAACATGGATGATTTACAAGTGGGCTGAGACCCAAGATGCAGATACAGTAGATTAGACTTATGTGTGAACATTGATGTGCTATATATGTGTGTATATATATGGTATGTGTGGTTGTGACAGGGTGGCCTCTAATTACATTTTTAGGGGAGGCTCTGTCCGTTTTAAATTGGAATTTTTATTCATTTTATTAAAATTGTTGTTGTCATATGAATTGATTGCTAAGTCATCCATGTAGTATCCTGCTAGGTTTTACGCATTCATGCATGTATGACAAGTTATATCCTTCGTCTTAAGACGCCGAGATTGGATCCACACGCGTTGGGTTCGGGTTAGCCGACCTAACCGGGGCCTGTAACATGCCGGTTTGGTTCACGTGGGTGAACCGGACTTAGGGTGTTACATGTCGAATCAAGTAATAAAAGTGATAAAAAAATATCATCCCATGAGGAATTAGTTATAGAAATTCTCAATTACCTAAACTAATTTAATTAATTATACTTAAATGAAAACAAATTCAAAGAGTGATTAAATTGTGAATTACGACTAAATTAATCTAAAATTGCAATATTTAAATCATAAATTGATTTCAAAACGACAAATATAGGATTTTCAATTTCACTTAGTGCTCTATATGATTAAAGTTATAATTTTTACTTATGAATTGCATATTCGAATCATTAACCACGGGAATTAATTATTTATGATATTTCTTAGATTCACCATAAACTTATCACTCGCACCCAACTTCTATATCTCTATGAAATTGCGTATACAAAATGATATATTAAGTTCTGCCCTTAAGAGTTACCTAAGACATATTAGTATATCTCTATCTCATATGTAAATCACCTAAAATCGATGAAAAAAGATTATTTTATTTAATGACAAAATCTAATCTTTCTATCTCTAGACAAGATTAAATCTCTAAATCAATAATAGATGGTCAATCTAATAATAGCATTAACGAATAGAATAAAATAGATGATCCAAAAACACATTCACATAAATAAAAATGAATAACCTTTATTAATCCATGCACTAAGTTTTATTAAAAATCCTAGAAAAGAATTTATTCCATAGAATATTTAAATAAATACAAAAAATTCATATGTGATAAGAAAAACATCATTAATCACAAAAAATAATAAATCAGAGTAAGAAAAACTTTTTTTGGAGAAAACGTCTTCTTCTTCTGATCCAACTTCTTCGTCTTCTTTCTCTCTTTTGCACCGTCTCTTAGTCGTCAAGAGTTGTTGTTCTTTTTGTTGTTTTTCCTCTATAAAACCCTAATTCAACTTATAAATGATCCAGCCAAAGATTTTAAATGGGCCCACCATGCAATAATACCCGGATCGCTACAGTGCCCAGGTCGTTGTTACTGTAGCGACCGAGTTGAATAGTAACGGGGTTGATGAACAGTTACCGGGCCGAGTTGCTATAGTAGTCGTCCTTCCGGAATTTACTTTTTCGCCTGATTTCTCTCCAAATTTGTTCCGGATCATTTTCTAATTCTTGTACCTTAATAAAATAACATTAATTAGCACTTTTTACACCAAAATTATAATGATTTCTCGAATTATTAATAATAAATAATAGACTCTTAAACTAATAAAACTAAAGTAAAAATAAGTCGAAACATAACAAAATTCAACATGAAATGCAAAGAATAATAACTCTTTTACAGAGGTATTACACTCCAATCGGGCCCACGACCGGCCTCGCCGTCGACGCTGGGTAGGGGGGAAACATCGATGAGGTGGTGAGGGTGGTCGTCGATGTCACGGCGGCGGTGGCGCGGCCCGGTCGGCGGCGAATCGTGTCCGGAAGCAATGGTGGCGTCTCACCCGATTCCGGCGTTGCAGCGGCCCGATCGTGGCCGGTGATGGTTGGAGTAGCACACCGACGCCGTGGTGGGGTGGGGCGGCTTCGCTCGACTGTCGGCCGGCGCTGGGCGGTGCCGGCAGCGGCAGTGGAAAGGCGTGGCGATGGTTTGGTTGGGGGAGAGTGTCGGGGAAGAAAAAAAGGGGGAAAAAAAGAAACACGTTGGGTGGCAAACTCGTAAATAAGTATTGACTCGCTTTCGACTCGAGTCAAAATAATGACTAATTCGTAATAAATTCTAAAAAAAATCTAGAAAAATCAAGAAAAATCCCATAAACTAAAATAAAACACACAACATCCAAATGTCATGCTATATAACTAGCAACCCACCCAAACTACCCCATAACACATCCTACCGCAGTAAACGACCTAAAACTATTTCTACAGTCACAAGATAAAGAAATCTAAAATCAATAATTGTATATTCTGATAACTCACTATTTGCTCATTCATGACGTTATCATCACATACTCGGGTACACATGACCCTCACAGCTCATACACTTGACCGGCATCGACTTAGTACACGTGTTCTGAAATATGCTCAACTCGAACCGACGGCTGAACCGATCGGATAACGACTATAAAACCGTGACTGGAATCACGGGTTTTACACCGAGAGTCACCTCGACCTTTTCTCCCCCAAACCCCGATCTCCACCCTACACCGCCCCCACACTAACCGTTGACGACCCTTTCGGATACCACACTATTGCCGATTGACGTTGCCAAGTCCTGCCATGTCTTTGTCATGCCACGCTGAGCACCCCCGACTTTCCGGTCTCCACAAAGATGATTCACAGCGCGATTACACCAAGCTCCACAACGCCAATTCGCTGCTGTCCGTGCCGCTCCATCATCAAAGTGTCGCTGACGCTTCCCCCTTCAACCCCCGACCATTTCCCCCATATGGATTGATGTGTATGTGTGTACTATAGGATATGTGAATACATCATAAGCAGACTTATTTGATGTATAGGTACAAAATAGGAGCTTGTCGCCTAGACACATAGACACAATTGGAGCTTCTACTAGGTATGTTTAAGACACACCCTAGTTTGACTTCTATACTTTGTTGTGCTTTGTTTTGACAAATAAGCAAACGTGTCGAGTGATAGATTTATTGTATCTCACTCCAGAAGAACCATTTAGTCTTATGAGATTTCATGATTAGTAACCCTCGAGGATGAGATTCCTCGAGTTTATTTTCGAAAACACAGACCTATATCACGATGACTTCGGGCCTATTATATTGAAATCCCTACCCGACCTATGTACATGCAGTTTTTTAAGTTTTTAGTGAGATGTGTGATGAGGGAAAACCAACAATCACGTCTGGAAATAAGGCTTGCATTTGTCAAAGCGGGTTCTAGAATTGGTCAGCATCTGTTTCATTCTTGAGGGATCTTGATAACTCCATATTTAAGTTCATCAAACTCGGATAAATATAGAGGTTTATGAGTACTGTTATGTAGTGCATGTCTTGACTTGTAGTTTCAAACGGTACTGAAGGCCTATGCCTGGGAGTACTTGGTCTCTTTATTCAATGCCAAGAGTGATACAGAGGATATAGAGGGCTAAAAGGAAAAAAAAAATTCTAGTGCAATGGATAGCTTAAAGTGGCTAATGAATGAAATGTGATAGAAAGGGGACGCTGTCGTGCGAAGTAGACGGCTCCTAGTTATTGCCCTTATGAGAGTTTTATAAAGAGTAATGAGATTTTCATTCAACAGGAGGGCCAGCTCTCCTGTGTCAATTTGTTATTAGTTTCTGGACTGATAGTGCTCGTTAATGGCATCTTTTTATTATATATATATATATAAGTGAAAACTGTGAGGAATAAACGTTGTCGAGACTGAAGAGTAGCAACATTGAAATTAAGCGCACATGTACATGTTGATTGTAATTGGTAATGATGATGAGTGTTGAATTGTTTTAAATGATGAGCTTTGAATGTTATTATGTGAATGAATAAATATTTTTGTATGTGAATGAATAAATATTTTTGTATGTGAATGAAATTGGGCATGAAAATGAATAGGTTGAGCAATGAAGTTTAGACTCGACTCAAATGACGAAGAAAATAACTATAAGTGTAATGTGAAAAAAATGTAGTAATTGACTGTATTTTTTATGTTTATTGATATAAATATATACTATTTGTTGTTGACAGAGTGACCCCTGTTTTACTTTTAAATGAGAATTTATCTATTTTGTTTAAAAAATAACTATTTTTTTAAAAAATTTTGTTTGTTTGACTTATTTTATGCTTGATTGTATAGCATAATATACATGTAAGATAACGTTAAAACCCAAATATTACATCCCTGATTTGTATATTACATCATCATCTTGACCGAATTAAATATATTAGCGAACTATTTGGTACCCTGTAATATTTTTGCATTGATTCGAAAATGAACCGAAACTAGGTGTTACATAGATCATTTGATCTACCCTTATAGCCTTGCTGGATCTATCTAAGCCTATAAGCCCTCCTCCACACTTGTAAGATGGTTAAGCTATTTTTCTTCCCTTGGGTTTAACAAACGTCCGCATCATTATTTGGTTTGCCCCTTTTGGGCTAGACACTGGGGGAAGAGTGAGCCAATGAGTTAAAGACTTGATATCATTAGAAGATTTGAACCTTATAAAAAATGTCTAATTTGCCACTAAGACAACCCACCTCTTAGCATTCATGAAGGTCCCACACATATTCATTATAACAAGAGATTATTCTCAAAATTTACAAGTTATTTTTATGTTTAGCATGCGTAATTATACAAATATTGCTTGTTTTATTAGAGGTCAAGGTTTTTTTTTGTGAATGACATGTAACTGTATATAACTAGACAAGTGATCTTCATGAATTGCAACACCAAGACTGGCGTTCCAGAGTGCTTGCCAAAGAAGATCCTCGAAGTGGTCGTTTCTCTCTTTCACTCATAGTGAACTTGCTATTTTTATTTTTCCATAGAATCTCCATAACGGTGGCTCTCTCTTCCAGTTGTTCATGGTTCATGGCAGCAATTGATACCATAGGTTAAGTTGAGGGTCTTGTCTCCCAGCCTATGTACGCTGTAATTATGCCCGTACTACTCATGACAACCCACTATAGGCAAAGATTAACTATTGAAGAGTTTCTCAGGCACACTAGACTGCACATCGAGTGCGTAAGTATTAAAAAAATAAGCTCGGGGTACTCTTAGCTCAGGCGCTAGACGTACACTTGAAGTTTGGGCACAAAGGTGGATAGCTAGCCAGCTCAATACTGGGTGGATGCCGTTTTTGTTTTTTTTTTGGCAAAAAAACGTTAGTTAGTCAATCTATTCATCACATGACGTAGATATGGATGGATAAACATCTTTCAAAGGCTCAGAGAGGAATCATAAGGATAATTCAAACTAGTAGTAAAAGGACCTTACAGATTAGTACAAAAGGATTCCAGTCAAATCACCAGCATAATAATCATCATACAAATTTAGATATGATCAACGAAAGAAGGAATTACGATAGCAAATCCTCTCATTGGTCCCCTTCAACAGACTTACGTTTCACGTTTTCATGGGTAAGAAACATGAGATGTAGAAAACATGAGATGCAGGGATCTATATATAGACTTAAGATAAATAAAAAATTTGCTTCCTTTTTGTTTTTTTTAAATCTGGTTTTTCGACCGTATTTTCCATGTACTCTGTTGAGGTGGTGTGTATTTTCCATGTACTTTGTTGAGATGGTTTTGTAGGCCTAAAAAGCCAATGGGCCACGACTTTTAGAATTTATGGTCCCTGCGGCGGTTTATGAGCTTAGATGGGCTTAGGTCAAATGAGCGTTATTACATGTTCACATAAATTGGTCATGCACAATATAGTTCTCGTTTTATGTACTGTAGCTAATCTTCAAACTTCTGAATAATGTCTGTTCAGATGGTCGTGTCCCCATAATACTACATTACACATTTAGCAAATCGAAGTGGTGAAGAAGGTGAAATGTGCATATGAAAGTGGCAGGTTTAATTCCCCAATTTCTAAGCGTACCCCGAGCTTTGGGCAACGATTCATTGCCCCTCTAAGGCAATAATACTTTAAACATTAAAATTATTATTACTAGGGAGCTTCTAAACAGACTATTCTTAGATTGAAAATATATAACATTTTAGATAATTTCCTATTTATGTGGACAAAGTTTACAATCGTCGCCACGTTAGTCCGTGGACAAACATTATTTGATGCCTTGATAATGCACTACTCTGGATTTTTCTTTATTTGAATTTTTTTTTTTTAAAAGGCTATGGATGTCATAGAGAAAGGGCATGAACCACTGGGCCAAAGCCAGGCCTGATGTAGCCCCACCCGGCTCTTCCATTCATACCATTGACGCTGACCTCTCACTGATGCATACAAAAATGCTTAGTTGTAAAGTGGAACTTGTTGTGACCCATACGTCCACTAGTGGGTTCCATTTTGGACTCCACTCTGCACCTCATTCATTTCTAAATATTTCAGTATTTTCATTTGTGGGAAAAGAAAATATTCTCCTTTCACTTCACCCCCTACATGTGTTTAATATATATGATACATCATCTCATACAAAATTGTTCATGTAATTTCGAATCTTTTCTGTAATGCAAGCTGATTGAAGAAATCCTCGTGGTCATGCTTAGGAAACGTAAAAAACAACGCTCAAGTTGCATGAGTTGTCTAACTCGGCGACATTGTCTGGTATATTTAAGAGCGAAATGGTGTAATTTTTTTTTCCGTTTTAAACTAGTAGCGCATGGTGGACAGCTTATACCGGGAGCTTGGGGAGGGAACAAAACTGGTCTTTTGTCAACTAACAAGCATACATCTTACACATCGTGCAATAATTGATTGCTAATTTATAAAGAAGACAGGCGATTAATTAGGCCATCATATTTACTTCAAAACGAGACATAGACAGCTCCACCTTGTTAGATTTAAGCCACTAGTACAAGTTGTTGTAATTAAAATCAGGGGATCCTCGACATGTAATTGATAATCTCAAACCACGTTGTTATTAAAGATGGAAATGATGCATGCTACTTTTATTATATATATTTGTAGCGAGAGAAACACTACAAGTGGGGTGAACAGAAAGATGCATTATATCAAAAAAGAGGTCTTGATTTGATACGTTACGTACCCCACTTAAGTAACTGGGTTGTTGCACAATAAAGTTGTTTAATTGAATTATCTATTCCTATGTATTAATAATAGTAAATAGTTGATATTTAATACTTGCCTTGAAAATTGAAAGGCTTGGGCGGTGCTTCCTTAGGGATGCCGTTGCTATGCTACTTAGATCGATGGATTTTGTATCCTGCCGAAGTACTAATTAGAAGCGATGAAAAAAAAAAAAGAAAAGGGAGGAGCATCTGTGGTGACTATAGGTGTGAAAGCCAATGCAGGTGAGAGCATTCCCTTACTCTCACTTCCCTTCAAGTGGTGGCCATTTTGGTCCTGTGAGCGATGCTGCGAAGCACCGAACAAAATCTTGGCATTCAACCAGAGGTTCCCAGCACCTGCTCCACATTCTGCGCCATTTTTTACCGAGAATTTTCGGGGTGGAAAGTGCTCCCTTTTATGTGTGGTCCTCGTGAGAGCCCGTAGTGCAGGAGAGCTACCAGTTTCCATTGTTCAATTCTGCAAACAAAGAAGTGATCGAAGAGAGTTGCATATTGGGAAGAAATTGAGCTGTAATGCTTGCTAACTAGTTGATAGGTCCAGAGACATGTTAATATGATTCTCTGCGGGCACGCCATGTGGCCCTTTTGCACACCACGGATACAACCTTCCACATGAATGTATGTCAGTCTTGGAAGCCATGGAGCCCGCTTGCGCACGGGTAATGTAGAAAAAATTCCCATCGACGTTGTCAATCCTCTCTTTTTTTTGTTGTAACGTATAATGTAGTTACTTTATACACGGCCGAATTTGCTCGCTATGGTTAGGATTTGGCAGTCCAATTGTGTGTGTGTATGTATATATGTATATATATATATATAGATATATATATTAGTAATTCACACTGTTCATTATTCTTTACAAGACAAAGACCAGACCTTCGACGTAGTTCCTGTGTTGCAGTTATATATAGCACAATGTCACCTGTGCCAATGTGCTTATGCTGGCGATCGTGGGACTTTTTACTCTATAAAAAAATGGCCAGAAAAGCTGTATGCTAAATTATATACATATAAAAAAAAGACGAATAAAAAAATCCAAAATTGGAGATTTGGTATATAGCAATCATAGAGCCAGCTACCCGGACAGAAGGCAATTCATAGAACAATTATTTTATTTAAGAAAAAGCAAGGAAATGTACAAACTAACAATTGTGACCCGTCTGTTTGCTAAATTTTATTAGAGAAGGGAATAAAAAAAAACTCAGAATTGCCAAAAGATTCTTCGCCATTTTTTTAATTCCTCTATGAATGTAGATAAATAAATAGAAATTATCCAACTGCTGCACGCCCGGCCGAAAATGATCCCGTGAATCAGCTGCAAAGGGCACGCAGTTTTTACAATTGAAGCTATTGACCCTAAAAAAGGATTCAAAAAGCAGTCTTATAAGGCTGTCCATAAATACAGAAATAACTGTATTTAGGCATCATTTTCTTTCTTGAAGAGGATTACACAGTAGTAACACTGTATAACATTTAGAGTAGTAAAACTGGACCCTTTTTTATGTGTAAATTGTCCTAAGCAGCCGCCATCGTTTCTCCTCCTTTGGAGGAACTCTCAGATCCTGCTGTTGAAGATCCATCTTTCTTCACAGAAGGCAAGGAGCACTTTTCATTCCTCTCATCCTGATTCATCTGATGCTGCCTGCACTCCAAACTACAAAACGCAGTGTCACCCCTGCACAGAGAAACAATCAGCATACCAGCACATATTGAATCAATATAAAACATCATTCAACTCAATTCTTAATAGGTAAAAAAAAAGTGACCAAAAAGATACATAGAACATGTACCTGTACATGTAAATATCCTTGCCGGGGGCAAGGCGCCGACGGCAGAAACCACAAGCTCTCAAGAAGTGAGCCGTCTCTAAAAAATCACCGGAGTTTATCCGGGGGTTCCTCGGCGAGGCAACGCCGGGGAAGAGCCTGGGGTCATATAAGTAATCCTCCGGCGCACCGCTGGGGTACCGCCGGTCGGAGTGGAAGAAGCCGGCCTGGTCATGAGTAGGCTGCGTCGGGGGCTCCATGGGCACTACGTCGAAGGTGAACTCGGACATGCTGGTCGTCCTCCTCATGGGAGGCCTCGCACGTTTCCTCAGCAGCATTCCGATCCAACCCTTTTCTTCTTCTTCTTTCTTCTTGCTTATAAAGCCGTACAGGAGAAGAGAAAGAGGGGGGAAGGAGATGGAAGACAAGGAAAGGAAATTATAGAGGGGGAGAGGGAAGAAGAAGAGGAAGCGGTGGTTAGTGCAGAGAGGGAAGGAGTAGGGTTGCTAAACGATCAATATAAAGACCGGAGTATAAATACCTACTATCTAAATTATCACGTCGCGTTGTTCTTATATTATATATAAATAAATATAATTAATTATAATTAAATTTATTGATATATATATATATAAAGATTATTTTAACAAAGAATTCATTTCAAATTTTAATTTATATTATTTAATTATAAAAATGACTCAAATTTAATAAAAAATAAAAAATAAAAAATAAAAAACCTTATATCTACCATCATAAGTGAATAATAATATTTATTTATAATTTTAAATATATTTTAAGTAAATGAGTAATATTATGTATATTATTATATTATTTAATCGAATTGAGTTTGAGTGTAACTACGAGTAAATTCAAATTGAGTTCAAATTATAATCGAGTCAAATTAAATTAAATATTGTCTTACTCAAATTCAACTTAAACTCGATTTATAAGATTTGAGTTTAAACTTAAATATTTAAATTTTAAATTTTAAATTAAATCAAACTGAGTCAAAAATACTTACTTAAATAGCAGCCCTAAGAGGGAAGGAAGGGATGGAGGGATCTAGGCCGTCCCTTCCTGTGTCTTTTGTGGAGTAGCCCACGTCGGTCCCTCTTTGAACCTGCTACAGGTGTAGTCACGAATCATTGGGTATTCAGAGTGCTCCGAATGGGGTTTTGCTCCCAATTACAACGCACTTATGGAGCCTTCCAATTGTCACTACTTGTGTATATTTATTTGTTTGTTTATTGAAAGTGTCCGCTGATCTAACTCACTGATTGCACTCGTTACACTATATGGGGTCTTTAAATAGAGGCCATTTGAGCTGCAGTGGAGGTAATGAGGACGCTTTAACAACTATTATTACCACCGTAAGGCCAGAGATGTCCGGTTTGATTTATTTATGTGGTGGAGTCGAACCCTACTCATTGTGGGAACATTTAACAGATAAGTTTAGTTTAGCAATAATGAGTTCTTAGATGATAGCAGAAATAAATTACGTTTATACATACGTGTTCAAGTCTGAGACGGAGTTTTTATATTGTGGTTTATGTTTGGAAAATAATTGATGGTGTATATATATATATATATATATATATAATTTAATATTGTGGGCTAGTGACGTTTTCCAGCGATGGGTCTCGGAGTTCTTAAGCGATTTAATATTACTTTATGCTGGGCGTCTTTTCAGCCATTATTGTGGTTTCCTAAAGAGCAAATGGGCTTTTTCCCAAAAAAGGCGACATGTAATTAAACAATTACAGTATTTTAATTGAAAAAAAGTACTTATAAAATTTAAATTTAAATTCATCTCAGCAGCCACTTTCCTGAAGTTTACAAGAAAAAAATTCATTTTTTTCAAGTTCAGCCATGAGATATAAAATTGGCCCAAACTATTTTTTAAACTACCGTTTGCTTGTTTTATACGTAATGGCCAAAATGCAAGTGTAAATGGATCGACCTCATTAATTAATGACTTTGTGTAAGCGGCTAAACAAGTTATAAATGTACAAATTTATCTTTATTTTTATTTATGTCAGTCTCTCGTTAAATATTAAATGTAAGACTCATAAATATTTTTTACCTCTCGCTTATATAATCTATTTATTTTATAAATTGTTGTCATTGGAAATTTTTTAGACTGGCAAATTATAAAAAGAAAACCTTCTACGGATTAAGCATACGTTGGAAATTCATATTATGAAAGATGAAGGAAAACGGGAATTATAAAGACTTGTGGATTATTTTGTTATTCCTACTTATTTTGTATTTCTTCCACCATATCATCACATATACCAAAAATAATTGAACTTGCATACATTAAGTATTTGTGGTTTGAGAAGAGTTATGGAAGTGTTTTCTTCTTTGCTAATTATTATACATTTCGGTCACTTCATTGTCAAGAGAGAATTTGTGCTACTATCGTCCGAAAATTAACACACATCAACACTAGCTAGAGAACGTTACACTAGAACCAACTATACTATGTTTGCTGATAAAAGTTATCTGTTAATATAGATTTAGATATATACTATGATCGCACGTCTCAAAACCAGTTATACAAAACAAAAAAGAGTTAGCGTCAATTATAGTGATGGTAGAATAGTAAAAACAGAACTTTTATTATTAAAAGGGAATATTAAAGTATCTTAAATGAGGTTAGTGAAATTATCAATCTAATTTACATTGTTAAAATAGATTGAAAATGTGAATAACATTTCTCTCTTAATCTATTGTGAATGAGATTAAAATTGTTAGTGAATTTCAATTATAAATCTCTAATTAATCTCTTGTATCTTTTAATTTTTAGACTTATAAGCCTGTAAAATAGATTTACGTAGTTGAGAAGTATGCAATCTAATTAAAAGGTATGTAGTATTTTTTGGGCTAGACTATTAATCGTATAAAAATATTATGAACATAATTTATACTTAAAATTTTTATCTCATTAACCCGTTAATATATATTTATAGCCTAGATTCACAAGTGTAATTGATATTGCAATTTTCACTAACCCCATTAATAATTTGGTTTCATAAATTTAAAAATTACTTTTAAAAGATTAGGGTAGACCAAGACGACCTAAATGGCCCCTTTGTCAGCATTTGGAGATGGGCTCTATGCTTGCTTGGAGCGCATCCAATTTGGCCAAACACCAATCTAGTGGCCACTTGCTAAAATAAGCCAGGGCGGTGGCACATGGCTGCTGTTATAGACCTAGACCTAATTCATGGGTGTCGCCAGATGCTAGGATTTGGGTGTTGTTCCTAGTAGTCCAACATCCATAATGGGGTAGCAGTGGATATCTGAGTGGTGGAAACCACATAGGCTGATTTATGTTTAGTTGCTGGTGACAACCGTGATGCTGAGCATCGGGCGCTACCGGGTGAGTAGCGTGATCAAGCATCGGGTGCTACTAGGTGTGTAGCGTGATCGTGCGTCGGGCGCTACCAGGTGATGGGAGTGATCGAGCGCGCACGGTACCGAGCGTTGGGTGTGACCGATAGCGTACCGAGCGTCGGGTGTGATCGATGCTGCGTGCAGGCATGCATGACGGGTCATCATGCGTGACTGACGTCTTGCGGGTGCACTCACGATGCATGGGCGCGATCAATCACGATAGTGCAAGCGCGTGCGGGACCGAGTGGATGTTGGTGTATGGTGTGACCAAGCTACCGAACGCTGGGATAGGTCGAGTGCTGATTAGGGTCGAGCCGATGAATGTGAAATAGGCATGTTCCTATTTTTTAGGGATTGCTGTCGGGACCCGATGGATCAGCGGGGCTGCCATCAAGTTGGTGGAAATTTGTTACCAATGTGGATCACGACTTTGGAGAAGATCATGATCGGATTTTGCAACTAACTCTTAGAGATAAACATGTGACCGTGTGGATAAACCTGGAAGTGGGGATAAGGACGCGGTGGATCTTTGCTGGATCTTTTGGAGATAATAATGTTGGAGATTGTTTTTGATCTGGAACTAGGAGATTTGCTGGAGTACATATATATGAATTGATGTAGAAGGAAGGGATTTTTTCTTTGGAATTGGAGAAGGATGTGACTCTCTTTTAGAATTGAGATGAGCCAATTGTGAGGCGGACTCTTAGTGGAAGAGGATGAGCAATTGGTGGAGTAGTGTGTGCTGGAATTGATTTGCGGAAGACACTGAAGTTTGATGCACACAGGTCTTCGTGGTGAAGGGCTGGGAACTTCGAGTTGTTGGGCATTGTCGACCGGGGCTTATCAAGGTACACATCTGTGGTTTAACAATCTAATGCTATTCCGGTATTGCATGTATTCAAGTTGATCTGTGGAAGACGACTTGAGGGTTGTGGCTGGGATTGTGGTAATTCTAGCGTGTGAGTTTCATTATAGTGGTACATTGGGGCGAGGCTGTAGGGCTGTCCACGAGCCGAGCAAATACTTGTGAAAGGAGTCGAGTGCTTGTAATTTCCTTGGATTGGTTTTATAATATAAGGTTGGGAAGTATTTTTCCAGTATCTGTGGTTTTGCTTGTTGGTTGACGTTTTAGGCAGGGAACGTTATTACCAGATCAGGTCGAGGTTTACAAGGCAACAAAGTTGTGGGAACTAGTTGCTGAGATGAGGAAGGGGAAGACGGCACGAACGAGTTCAAATAGCGCTATCGAGTAGCGGTATTTGGTGGCCTGATCGATCATCATCGATCGAGTGTTGGTTGGCATTAGCGTGTGCAGCTTTGAGGAGATCGTTACCGGTATTGTTGATCAGTAAACCTTGTGGTGTTGAGTTGTGGCCGAACCCGAATGTTGGTGGTTTGGTGTTTTGCTTCCGAGATTGATTTTAACTGCGTAATTGACTTGAGGCTGAGTGTTTCTGGGTAGAAATACGCTGCACAAGTCTGGTTTCGAGTCGAAAAATTTTATCTTAAAAGTGCGCCTGTGACAGTTGCCATCTTCCTTGCACCCATCTGCGATAGTGGTAATCGGGTTTGGCTACTTAAGGTTAAAGTTGGCCATTGGCAACCCGACCATAGTCTAGGTCTTATCATTATTAAAAGCATTATCATTTCCTTGCTTTCAAACCACCTTTTTTTCTAAGAAAACTCATTTCCCACCACTTGAAAACATCAAAAAAATATTCATTTAGTAGCCAAGCCAGAAAAATATATTTAGTAATAAACCTCTAAAATTAAAATGTTCATAATATAATTTTTAAATCAGGAATATTTTTTTTATCACTCTACTTATTGAGCGCCTATAGACACCACTCTAAACATAACGTTTGGTAAGCACGGCATTCTAATTGTGAATCGATTAAAATACTCGGCCACCTACCTACTATATACTAGTTTAGCATTTTACTTTGTAAAAGAATTGTCAATTATACACTTCAGCTAAACATACAGCAGGAGCCATCCCCAATTTGCCATAATAACTTCAACACTGCAAAATCATTCATCCTTTTCTCCATGAGATAATATGAAAAGGCCTCCTTGTGTGGGGTCATATTTGCACTGCTAATATTTGATCATTTTCACAATAGCTAGTTAGGTACATAAGAGGAATATATATCGTTGCAATGAAGCAGTCCGAACTTGCTTAATTGGTTAGCCTTTGCTACCAGCCTTCTTAATCCTTAGTGGTCGATCGTTTTCCTAATTTACTAAGACAAAATAGAAAAGGATGAGGCAGCTGGGTGACCATGTCTAAGATAAAAAAAAAAAGATGTAATCTTTTGACATAAATCGATACAACATCAATTGAAGGATGTCCCCTATTTTTTGTTTATAATTGCATCATTAGTGGGCATTTGAGTTTTTTATATCAATAATTTAAAAACTCGAAATTTGGATTTAACTTGACATGCTATGGAGTGGAGTGGATTCAAACTTGACTCCAAGCTGACACGAAGTCATTTATATTAAATTTTTAATTATTTAAATAAATAGTTACATAAATTTAATATATATATATATATATATATATTACTTTTTTGGCAATTGAAATTAATAAATATATATGTTGTACATTACTTAAAAATATTAATTTAATTAATTTATAAAAAATTATTTTTTATAATTTTTATGACTTAATTTGATGAGTCAATTGTAAGATTAGTAACTAAGGATTCATCTATAAAGTTTAACTTAATAAATTACGAAATGAAATTGAATTAGAGAATTTTAGAATAAAAAAAGAACTTTAAAATTATGTTTATATCACGTAGGAGGCACGTACTCGGTCATAATAGAACGTAGGAGGAATCACTCCAGAGTGGGTTTTTTAGATAATGGTTCTTAATTTAATATTAAAAGGCTTGTAAATGTTGGCTAAGTGTAATCCGGCATTCCTAAATGTGATTGGTAGTAGTTGGACTACTTGAAGCAAGCGTCATTAACGGTTCACATCTTTGTGTAGCTCATTACTTGAACGGCATACACGAGTATATATTCTTAACTACCCATTTTTTCCCCTTCTCATAAAGGTATTCGTTCACACACAAGTAGCCTAAGCACAAAATATATATATATATATATATATTTTGTGCTTAGGCTACTTGTGTG
>JAVDBV010059852.1:0-14782 GCA_032619315.1 Piper longum
ATCACATCCTCGCTACACATTACCCTCACAGCTCATACACGTGACCGACATCGGCTCAGTACACGTGTTCTGAAATACATTCGACTCGAACCGACGGCTGAACCGATCGGCTAACGACTATAAAACCTGTGACTCGAATCACGGGTTTTACAGTTTCATTTTTTTTTTGTATTTTCCTTAAATTTTTTTTTCTAAATAATTGATTTTCACATGAAATAGACTTGTTTTGATAATCAGCTTATTGTTATCGGCTTCAAAAAAATGAAAATAAAAACAAAGAAAGAAGAAAGCATTTAAAATCATTGATTGTTTACTATATTATTATTTCATTTGTTGTTCAAAAAACTATAAATGCAATTATATTGAGAAGATATTTATTCTCTATTTCGGGCAAAATCAAATCAAATTTTAAAAATAAAATCCAATGCGTGAAATGTAACCTTCACAAATAAAGATACTAAAAAAAAAACACCCAAATCGGGTCCTGAGTGGCATGAAATCAGGATCAATCAAACAATAAACGAATGAAAAACCCCAAAAAAAAATATAACAACATAATAAACGGACGAAAAGTCCCAAAAAAATATAAATCCAGCGTTTTTTTCTCAAAAAATAAAAATAAGGAAAACATAAAATAAGAATTAAATAAACCGAGCGTGGGGCCCACACGCGCCTGCGGCTAACGTGAGAAAGGAAATTCCGGCCCGCAGGAGGGCACGAGAGCGAGTTGTGTACGCGAGGCCGGGGGGCGGGGGAATGTGGGCCCGGGCTCGAAATCCACGCCCACTAACCCCCCCCCCCCAAAATTCAACGAATTCCTCTCCTCTCTCTCTCGATTTTATTATCGGTTCTGATCTTCCTATTTTTTGTGGCCTTCGTCCCCAACGATTCAATCATTCCTGCAAACAAAAAAAAAAAAAAAGAAATCGGAGTCGTGCGTTGCAGACGATCGTCTCTGGTTTTGGAGGTCATTGCCGTTCTATCCCGCTTTGTGTCGCATTTTTTTTTTCGTTGCGTTTAGAGCATGGTAGTTTTGTGGTAGATGGATACCCTGTGTGTGTGTGTTTTTGTTTTTGTTTTTCGTTGTAAATAATGTGAACCTTCATTGTTTCTGTTTTTTGCAATTTAAAAAGTTTTTTTCCATGATTATTGATGCCTGTACATTTTTTTGTATTTTCTGTTCTTTACAATGTGGTTAGTTTGCGGCAATTGGATTGTGTGTTCTGTCTTTTGGGGAAGAAAATAGTTGGAATGATCTATTTTTGGTTTATGTAAGTTTGAATTTATATATATATATATATATATATATTATTGAAATTTTGTTTGTTTAGTAATTGTTGTAAGAGTAATTTTTTTGTTGCTGATGAAAATTCGTTTATATTCTGAAGCAATCAGGATTTTTTCATAGAATCTGAATTTAAAAAAAATCAGATAATATGGTTGTGGTTAATTATTATTTTGTCAAAAATTTAGATTTCCACCTGGTTATGTTAAGGGTGATTTTTTTTTGTTTTGGAGTGTTTTTAGTTTGGAAATTGTAATTATAGACCTTTTTTGCGATTTTTAATTTTTTTTATTCTTTTTAGAGTGTTTGTTTTGCGATTTTTAGTCATCGGAATCAGAAATGATCCATTTTTGTTTATTGAAGTTCATTTTATTTTTTTATTTTCTAAATTTTCTGTTCGTTGTGTGATACCATTTAGAGCATGGTTTTTTCCCCCAGGTTTCCTGATATATATATATATATATATATATATATATGTTTTTGATTGATTGTAGTAATTTTTTTTAGTTTGATTATATGTTTTCTGCTTTTGTACAGGTTTGGGAGGTTTTTTATTTTTATTTTAGTTACTTAATCTGATTAAATTATTGGAGAATTTTTGTTATTTTTTGATTCGATCCTTGATGCAAAGTTGCATATTCTTCCAATATATTTTTTTCTCCTTTAATTTTGTTACTTTTGTGCTTGCTTATTTATTTATCTCAATATCTATCTGATTAGCTACAATTTAGTAATTAATTTCTAATTTGTCATTGAGCCGTTTTCGATTTCAACTTTTACCAGTCTGTTACGTCAGGTTTTAATCGAATGCACTTGATGCTACTGTATTTCAGATCGCCTTTGGCTACGGAGATTTGGAATTTGTGTAGACTGTAATGCGATTGAGACCATGAAGTTTAGTAAAGGAAACAAAGTGGAAGTGTTGCGGAAGAGGGATGGACCTGCAGGTTCTTGGTGGTGTGCCGAGATTATATCGGGAAATGGTCATTATTACAAGGTTAAATATAATCAAACTCTTGATGGTGAGTCAACAGAGAGAGTTTCTCGAAAGGCTATGAGGCCTTTGCCTCCTGTAGGAATGAGTAACTGGGATTCAGGGGACATTGTTGAGTTCTTTGATAACTACTCATGGAAAATTGCCAAAGTAGTGGAATTGGTGGATGGAAGATTTTACTTGGTTAGACCTCTTGGATCGCCGAAAGAGTTGTGCATCCACAGGAGCAATCTGCGTGTGAGGCAATCTTGGCAAAATGATATGTGGATTCTGATTGGGAAGGTCAATTGTTTGTAATTTCACATTTTGCGTTAGTCTAGCATTTTATTCCTTATTGCCTAATTTACTTGTTATCAACTCTGTGTTGTGGGTTTGTTTGCAATATTATCCGTTAGTTGAGCTGTTTATGGCATAGTTGTTTGAATATTTTGTTTCTACATTGAATATATTCTTGTTATTTCGAAAGATGGAGTGATAAAAAATTGAGGGAGATGGATTATCAGCATTCTATTTATTATGTTTCTGAGGATGGAAAATTGTATTGACATAAATGCCTCTAACTTTGTGTGTGTCCACAAAAAACAGATATCTTACTTTCTTGATAACATCTTAGATCTAACCTTCATTTTTGTTATGGTCTGGTGACAATATATTGTTGATGGATTTAGTTTCTTCACTTTTTATGACTTCATTTATTCTGTCAAGAATTTTAGTTGTGATAAAGTTTAATTACTTCATTTACTTGTACATTTTATTTTGTGTTCTGACAAACTTTATGTAAATTTTATTTCAATTTGGCTCTGGATATTGTTGTTTCTGGCATGTTTAGTTATCTTATCTTGCTCTTTGAGCTTTGTTTAAATGACTATCACTCTTTACAAAATTTACTTTGTTCTGCTTGCAGGATTCTCATCAGTCCAGTGACAGAAAGGTAGAAAAAATATTGCCAAAAAAGAATAATCAGATGAAATGCTCTGTGCCTTTGCGAGTTAGGGAGGAAGGAACTTTGCAAGCTGTTAATCCTACAGCTCAGGAGAACTTTGATCCGGAGGAAAAATTTAACTTTGAATCGCCTCATAGAAGGAAGAAAAGGAAACTGGAACAGCCCATGGTCTATATTAGCACACAGATGACAGTTGACCAAGGAGGTAGCTGTCAGCTATCAGTTTGGAAGGACCAATCTAAATGGCTTGAAAAGGTAGATGCTGTTGCTTCCCAACAAAAATTTCTGGGTAAAAAATGCATGCATGATTCCTTTAACAACAGAACAACCAGATCTGATATGAATGCTGTGGAGAACAGAAACTTTACTGCTAATGTGGGCTGTGTGAGAACTTCTGAATCTAGTGATGCCGAGAATAGTGCTTGTTCTGTTGCTAGTTGTCATGTTAACGAGAATGGTCCCTACGGTATGCTTTATACTTCTAGAAAAAGGCCTAGACAAGATAGTTATTCTGATGATGCTGAGTCTAGTAGCGATGGATGGGAAAGTAGGAAAGTATCTTCTTCTCTGTCGAAAGGGGAATTAGCTGCAGAAATTCATAATCTAGAGTTGCATGCATATCGTTCTACGTTGGAAGCATTATATGCTTCTGGTCCTTTAAGTTGGGAACAGGAGGAAACAATGACAAATCTTCGTCTTAGTTTGAACATATCAAATGATGAACACTTAATGGAGCTAAAGAATTTAGTGTCTGGGAGCTGATAAACATGTTTGGTGAGACTGATAAACCTCACGGATCATGTAGAGTTTTTTTTTCTTTTTTGTCACACGCATAGGAGACCAGAGTTGACCTCAGATGCAGAGCTGAATGTTAAAATCTTTGATATGAAGCTTTGTTGTAAATGTTAAAATCTTTCCAAATTTAAATGTGTCAAGTAGAGATGATTGTATTATTTCCCTCCTGGGATGAAATGAAAGATAATTGATCTCCATATAAACCTGTTTTCTCTACTGCAAATAAATACCTGCTACTTTTTCCTTGACAAGAGGATGATTATATATTTGAGTTGCTTGCGATAGAGCCCAGCACATGTGTGCTAAAGTCTTCTGATGTTTCTTTCAAAAAAATCATGGAAATATTTTAGGGCTGAATATCTTACTAATTGTATTTGGTTTAATATGGCAACTCAATGTTTTCGGTTCAATTTGAATTAGCTGCAGCAGATATTGCCTTTGCATATATTAACAGCTTAACATTTGGCACTTTCAAGAGCTTTCTTTTAGGATAATATTGATGCTCCTCCATTTTCCAGGGCTGAAGTTGAAGGCATGTTTGTCCTTGCTTCCAAAGTCCTAAAGATGATGCTGTGCTTGCCATCTTCTTCTGGGCTCAGTCTGGCACATATTTGTGATTATTAGTATTTTGCATTCAGCTTAATTCTTTTTACATATTTGCATCTCTAATTTCTCCTACTGTTTCACTCTCCAGACCATCTGCACCTGCCAACACAAAACAAACTGTTTCATGCAGGAGGTTGAATCATTTGAGAAATTTATGATCGAATGCTTCATAAGATATGATCTGAATTATTTTTATTAAGAAATGTCCTCATTGTTTGATCTTAAGATCAGGTGTTTGTAGCATGGTTAGTATAGCTTTGTCTATACTCTCTAGTCTATACATACAAACAATGGTTGGCAATAAACTGAAAAAATAGTCTTAAATTGTTTAGATGTCATATTTTTGGGAATGACAACTTGTTGGTTTAGGATGAGGTCTAGAGATTAAAAATTTCACAGGATTCCTAAAAGGTAATTATTGGATAGATTGAGGCGAGGAATGAATTGACTAGATGTTTTTTGTAATGTTGAATGCTTTTATGTGAATTTGCATTGTTGATCTTTCATATGAAACTAAATTGACTTTGTAGCGTAATTTTTTCAATCATCTGAATTTTGGTGTGACATCATCCTCATCAATAATAACAACAATGGCACCATGTCATCCCAGTTAGGATGGGGTTGGCAATATGAATTTTGCATTTCTGATTGATTGCTTCCCATTTACATGTAACCTGGGAACCAGAGTAAATTTTTATGGATGTCTTTTTTTGGTACGACTTTGAAGGAGGACGAAGATGAGATTAAAGGAAATGCATCCAAGAGGTGATTTTTGTTTGAGAAGTATTACTAAATTGTTGAGCTTCAAAGAATGGTTATTTACAATCTATTATGTGGACGGTCGAAAATTTTTGCTGCTTGTCACTTTGCGCTTTAAGTACTTTCTTATAAATGCATATATCATCCCTCAATAGTGGGCTCCTACTGACAAGCTATGGTTGTGGTTATTTTGTTGCACATACTGGAAGAATGTTTATATGCCTCTGCCAGTTGATGATTTAGTACAAATTCGAGTCAATTCTGCAATTTCTCTAATCCTGGGCCAGTGGTTAGTTGATATATTGCCATATTTGAACCGGTTTTGATGACAAACAACCATTGTAATCTTTACTTCTTTGTTGGGTTTAATTTGTCAAAAGAATTCAAATAATAAAATTTGCCTTGTGACCTACAAATAGGTTGCCTGGGCAAGTTCACTCTGCTGTCTTCTATGTGTTTCCTTTCATTTCTTAGAGTATTTCGCTTTAGGGTATGTTGGTTACCTTGAAATTACATGAAAAAATATAAAATTTGGAGGTTATAAATTTTTGTTTGTTTGGATGTTTTAAAATCTAGTTAAACAAATTTCAATTTCAGTTAAAATAAGTTTATGTAAAAATTTTACAAAGTATTATTTTCTTATGAAAAACAAAAAAAATTGAAGGAAATTTTGGAGGGATGTACAAATACAAGGAATATGTTATTTTTATCTTACTTTATTACTATCCAAATATGTGAGGGAAATTTTTAAATTTTTATCTCATTGCATTTATATTTGATATGAATTTATTTCTTCATTTACATTATTTTCATGCCAATTAAATGGACCCTAAGTGTTTGATTTAGTTTGCTCACTGTGTTTGTATTTGTTCAATATTTGTTGAGATGTGAATGCATAGATAATGATCCAATGCATGTGTGATGTGTTTTTTTCTTCTTGTGGATGGTCGATGGGTGCAAGGAACTTCAAGCTGCGACCAAATGGTAAGAATTGGATATTTGTGGAATATATCTTGCTATTGTACTCGTCAAATGAAATTTACTTGCAGAAACAACATAATTTTGCAAATGCTTCGCTGTGGTTTCGGTAATATTTGACGATTTTAAGATTGTACCTCCATGTTGTATTTTCATTCTATATTCTACTGGTCCATCTCCTCGCTCTATTCATGAAGGATCTGTCTACATTTAGTGCAAGGAAGATTTTTTTTTTTAAAAAGGAATATGTCTGAGTACAATTATGTCTTTATTTAATATTATTTAATATTTATTAATTGGTCAATGTCACTCTTTGCCAAACGGGCATGGTTTATTAATAACGTAGGTTATTGGATATATTTTAATAATTTATGTTATTAAGTTATTAATAGGCCATGCCCGTTTGGGAGGTTGCATTGGGTAACATACTAAAAATAATATGCTGTTAATCTCGAGTATGTTATCCATTTCATGGATGAATCGTTCTTGCAGGCCACATGTATTGTTGGGTTAATGACTGGATATAGGTGGGATTTTTGTAAGGTTATATTTTGGTTGAGTCTAATTATTCTACTGCTGGTTTCATCTTGTTCAGAATAATTTGAGGACGTGCTGCTATAGAATCCAGAATGAGAATGAATGTCAACATTTAGGTTGCCCAATGGCTTTTCCCCAATGACCCTCATTCATGGAGGTTTAGGATTGGCAAGAGATCAAACAAAATCAATTGTTGTTGGTAGAATTTCATTATCTCATTGATGTTTCTTAAGTGTCTGTTGCTGCTGTATGTTAAGGTGATTCTGAATATATGTAAAATATATTAACATTGGGTATCAAATGTCTATTAGTACGCGACTTATGTCCAATTTAAAAATGGTGGGCTGGATTTAGAATGTAGGAACAAGACTAATCAATCCATCTATAAGTAGAACCAGCGACTTAAGTAAAACCTAAGCTAGTAAAGCAAACTGCTCTCTTCCTGCTGCAACAAAAAATCATCATCGTCGGGCAGAGGTTGGGTAGCAGCCTCCTCAAGCTCTTGTGAAAGTCTACGAGAGAAGCAAATTGAAGCTTGTTACAATCGGCTGATTTTACCAACTTGCGAAGAAAATGCAACTATCTCATGACAACCATTCCACCAAGAGGATGGAAAAGGAAGCAACTGTTCCAACAAACCTGATTATGGAGTGAAGATTTTAGTCGACAACACTTACCGAGCTTGGTCTGCCATGCCTATATGTACTTCTGGGGGAGCAAGTGAAGTAGAGACTCCACAAAGTAGAACTTGGCATCAGAGAAGTAGTTTGTGAGATGGTTTTAAGTTATTTGACATTCGGAAGGCCATTAACAGTTTTTCAAATGAACGCAGGAAAGGAAGGGGAAGATACAAGGGCTTCTCGAAGTTGTAATTGCTCTTGGCCGAGATTTCATAATATTGAAGATTATTCTTCCGGTGGAAGGTCACCTGCTTTGGCTTCACTTGTCTGTTCTTCACATCAACCTTGTTTCCACACATCACGATGGGGGCGTTATCACACGCCCTGTAGACGGCAAAAATACAACAATTTTCGGTTGTATAGAATGTACCACACACAGCCCCCTGAGTTCAAATTCAACCATCATGGACTAAGTGTAACCGGGCCTTTAAAACTTATGAAAGTAATAGCGCAACACGAGGAGAAGGCGTGGAAACAATTCGATTAGCTTCTCTAAAAAAATTCCTACTTAAAAGAAAGATTTAATTTATAATAACTTTTTAATCAAACATAATTAAAAAAATTAGTAGTGAGCCCAGTTCTAAAATGACTCAACAAATAATTTTTAGTAAGTTAGAAAAAAATTTTAATAAGTAAAATATACTTAAAGTAAACCCAACCAAAGTATATAATAAAGATTAATAAAATTTAAATAATCTAATAAGAACTTTTGAACAAAGTATAAGTTAAAAAAATATCACCGAATTTATATCTCTATTAAATAATAAAATAATAATAAAATTAAGTAATAAATATAATTATATTTATTTAAAATTAGTTCAAATTATGATAAAACTTTTAAGAAGAAAAGAACTAAATACTTTAATATTATTATGTCCACCATAAAGATAAAGATAAAGATAAAAGATAAAAAATGTAATAAATTTCAAGATTCAAATTTGCCAAATCATTCACACATGATCACCACAACCACCATCGAAAATCACCAAAAACATTTCATAAATCATCCACCGGCTACAACACAAATCATTGGTCACCATACACGAAGATCAAACTTCTCCCCACATCAAAATTCAAACCAACAGATCACATACCTAAAACAGAAACAAAATTAAGGAATCATACACCGCACCGCAGTCTCGATCACCATATCCACACCATTGCACCAAATTCATAAAATCATCCAAACAACCGCATTTTCTTCAAAACCATTCATCATATCCACCCATATCATTGCACAAAATCCACAAAAGCATTCACAAAAAAAAAAAAAAAAAACACCCATTGCAAACTCTCAAACAAGAAACGCCCAGAACGAAAACGAGAGCGCAAAACGCGGAGAATCGAAACAAAAGCAGGAAAAGGCTGACCATGGCTGCGATCGGAGTCTAGGCGGAGAAGAATATTGGACATCGGGAATCCACTGAGTGTTTGGGAGCGAAGAATGCGGCGTTGGAGTCGGAAGAACGACCATTCCCGCCTACCAAAAAAAAGAAAGCGTATTCCTCAACCTGCCCTGCACCACCCAAAACCCGCTCACTCAAATAGGACGACTCCTCCCACCACCATGTCACTCACTCCCACTCTCGTGAACCAGATAACCCGGGTTTCTTCACCCCCACCACGTAACCGCAGCAATGAGAAACCACCTGCAAATCGCAGAAAAGCAAGCGAACAATGCACGGTATCAGAGACGCAAAGACTTACTCCATCTTTCCGCTCAAACACGGTCCTCCACCGCCAACCAAGAAACACCCACAAGCCAAAACCCGCCAATCCGCCATTGCCGATCAGCAAAGCTACAAAAGTATCAGAAAAGCAACGAATTCGCCAACAAATACATCGAAAAACCCACTAAAAAAAGGGTCAGGAAACACGGGGACTGATTGAGAGAGTAGAACAGGGATCAAATCTGATAAAAGCGCATCCTTTTTCGGAGTGGGTGGGTAGGGGTCAAGAATAAGAAGGGGCGTGAAGGAGAGGGTGTGAAGACGAGAGGGGCAAGGCAGTTCCAGGACTGTCTTCGATGACGAGGAGATGCAAATGTTGGAGACCCCAACGGAGGAGACGCGACGAGGTAAGACGGTATTGGCTCGTCCCCCTGCAAAACACGGGGAAGGCATCTTTTTTAGAAAAGTACGCGATCGCTCTCGACCAACACGTTACCAACGCATCATTAGAAAGATTGAAGAGTCCGTTGCATGCTCGTGATTCTGAGGACTAAAAAAGTTCCTGAATTTTTATCTTGCGTTGTTTTTTGGTATCAGCGGACCAAAAAAAAACAATTTTATATATTATTTAGAATCGTTGAAGGGTAAAAGTCGTAATAGATCTTGATATGAGTCACAAATTTCTTGGCTTGGTCGCACAACAGATAAGATGAGTATGTAGTAATCTTACTCCTACCAGGTTGCGTCAACCAAAGATGAAGCAATTCTTATCAATCTGAAGGCTCCGGCAACAAATGACGTCGTAAATGCAAGGATGTTGTCAGTAGTACGTTTATAAAAAAATCCCTCAACTTAAATTTCGAGAAAAAAATTTATTTATAAATAGAAATAAACTACCTATAAAATTTTAAATTAATTAATCGCTTTTAAAAAAATAACTTAAACACCGTACGGCAACAAATGACGTTATGGCAGAACAAGAAAATGACTTTAAAGTTTAAACACAACTACTAGGCCAAAATGAAATCCAATTTGGAGGTTATATAAAATGCAGCAGCTTCAACTGGAAAGTAGCAGCAGCAACGATGAGAAAACTCCTTGCTGTCTACACAATAAAATGAACCCAAAACAGTACACTAAAATATCCGCAACGGTATTGAGTACAGCAACTACTTTAAAACAGGAAGCGAGGCCACACACACTCAATATTGACACCTCAAAACCAGACACGCGAACAGAAATACTATAATTCCAGCAGAAAACGGCCAAGATGAAATCCAATTTATTCAGTCGAAGGCATCATCATCATCGTCTGGTAGGGGCTGTGCAGCAGCCTGGGCAAGTTCCGCCTCATGCCTGTCAAGAATTTTACATCGCGTAAGCAGCAGTATCGACATAAATCAACAACGATAAATCTAAATCTGATCGCATAGCAAATCAAAAATAAAAATGAAATGACAAGGAATTGAACCACCAATATTGAGCTCCACTTACTTCGCCTGTTCTGCCATATCAATATGAACTTCTGGTGGGGCAAGGGCAGGAGACTCCACAAAGTGAAGGTTAGGATCACTAATCCAGAACATAATGTACAATCACTATCAAACAACAAAAAACAAACAATAGTGCAGGAGTAAACAGAAATAAGTAAAGTACCCGGCAAGTTTCCTGGCAAGATACAGGAAAGGCTTTTCGAAGTTGTAGTTGCTCTTGGCAGATATTTCATAATATTGAAGATTCTTCTTCCTGTGGAAGGTCACTTGTTTTGCCTTCACTTGCCTGTTCTTAACATCTACCTTGTTTCCACATAGCACAATCGGGATGTTTTCACACACACTACGAAAAAATAAACCTAATTTTCAGCAAGCTTGCTATAAAATTATTATATAAAACCATAACAAACTGCCAACGTGAAATAAAAAATTTAAACAGATAAAGCTAACTAACCGGCAAAGATCTCGATGCCATGTTGGAACATTCTTATAAGTTAGCCTTGCAGTCACATCAAACATAATAATGGCACATTGACCATGGATGCTGTAAATTGATAAAATAAATCATCAAGGGGTTAACTACATTACGCATGAACAACAAACATCATGTAAAGGAAGATACAACAAATAAGCACAATAATAACAACTCGTATTAGAAGAAAGACCCGGGAAACTGCCTACTTGAATATAAAGCTTGACATCAATATGAAAAAATTTAACATATTTGCTAGGAATATTAAAAAAAAAAACAAAGGGGACTCTATTTTCGACCTAGATTGATCATCAAGTAAAACTTGGCAAAAACAGAGGCAGAACACGTCAAACTTCATGCAATATCCCAAGGAAATGCCGACCAACCACAGGAAGTACGACTACTATATATATCATAGAAATATTACAATGATTCATGAAACACGAATTCACCTTCATAAGAAAATTATCGACACAAATGAAAACGGCTATCCAGAATTGCTTACTAATATCCATCTCGAAGACCACCAAACTTCTCCTGCCCAGCAGTATCCCAACAGTAAAACCTGATTTTACCACAGTTAGTGAAGAAGTCCAAAGGATGAACCTCCACACCAATCGTTGCTGCACCACCCAATCCATACTTAAGATAAGGCACTCCAAACACACAAGAACGTTAATCAACCAAATGCAAACTCACGTTCATATTTCTTCTCAAACTCTCCGGTTAGATGCCTCTTCACAAAAGTGGTCTTGCCTGCATTACGATGCAAAACGACACAACTCCTCAATAAACATATCCAATACCAGCACAAAACACAAATAGATCAATCATTCGATCACAATTGACTTGACACACAAAAACAACCCAAATAAAAAAAAACACAAAAAAATCAAACTTTACCAGTGCCACCATTGCACCACGACATATTAGCAACCACATTTTACTAATAACAAAATCAATCAACACAACTCCTCAATCAACAGATCCAATCCCAGCACAAAACACAAACAGATCAGTCATTCGATCACAATTGACTTGACACACAAAAACAACCCAATAAAAAACACAAAAAAATCAAACTTTACCAGTGCCACCCTCGCACCACGACATATTAGCAACCACATTTTACGAATAGCGTAATCCATCAAAATCAACTACCACATCAATCATGCCATCAACACATAATCATACCAATCGAAACAACCCAAAAAAACTAAAAAGAACAAAAGTTCACCGGTGCCACCATCGCCAACAATCACAAGCTTGAAGCTCGGGTAATTCACCTGCTGCTGGTTCGGCAACGCCTGCGGAACAACACCAACACCTCGTCAAAAAACCACAACTTTCCCAAGACAAAAATAAAACGCATCAGCCAAGAATCAACACAACCACAGAGACGAGATCGTCGGCATACTCACCATGGCTGATCGGAGAAGATGACCGGAGACGACGATCAGCGGCGGCGGATGAAGGCGATTGTGGGGGGGGGGGGCGGGGAGCCGGGAAAGGGTTTTGGGGATTTATTGGGTTCGGGTTTGATTTCGATCTCGCGTGAGGCCGACGCGGGATTTTGGGCCGTTGGATTGGTAGTGGGTATGGGTGCTGGCCGAAGTCGGCTTTGTCATATTTTTTTAAAAAAATAACTTTCTATAATTAAGACTATTACCTTACAATTAAAACTGGTTTTTTTATTGATGATCGTAGTTTTAAAATTTTCTTTATTCAGAAAATTTGTGGGTCAAATCCATTCTATAATTTATTGAGTTAAAATCTATAAATAACTGTTATTGAAAAATTTTATTACGATTCTTCGAGTCTCATTCTATTTTTTTTAGTAAAGTAAGAAAAGTTTTGAAGATATATTATTTTTTTGTTTTAGTTAAATTAATAATTTAAAATAATATAAATTATATATTTATTAATTTTAAGTGTCAAAATAAACATGACTTATTAATCTAATTTATTATTTTGCATGTTGGGTTTAAAAATTAGAATAAATAGTTCTTGATTAACTTAACTTGGAATCGACTTCACTCTATTGAATTGATTCTAAGGCCCAAATTTTTAAATTATATTGATGATATGACCTTATTTTATAATATTTAAATATATTTTTTTTGTATTTTAGACTTTATCAAAAAATATATTTATAGCGTTGAATTTAAAGTTGAGCTTATTTGAATTCTTTTAGGTGTGATTTATTTGATCTTTGGATTTAACCACAGTGGATTGCACATTCAAATTAAAATTTTTAAGTGATTTGGGTATAAAATTGAGCTAATTTGAAATTTTATGTTGAGTGACGAAGATGTCATACTAATTGGATGAGTGGAAAAGTCAGATAAATTAATTGCAATGGAGGGCATATTCAAAGTGGAATTTTTTTTAATATAACAAAAAATATTAAAGTTTTTAATGTTCGGACGCGGGATCGTTCGCCCCCGGGGTGACCGCGGTCCTTTCGTGATTCGATCCTGTAACACCCCAATTTTGGTTCACTTAAGAACCAGATTAGAAATGTTATGATCGAGTCGAGACATGTTTAATATTATTAGTCAGTGAGACTTGATCCATAAAATAGATCGAAATAACCCTCTTGGTGTCATGAGAATAGAAAACATTGTTAAATAAACAATAAAATACATCAAATATAAATAAATGCAAGAAAGAAAATCTTATGTTGAGCTCAAGTGTGTGTAGAATTTATCTGTCCTTCTGCTGAAGTCGATACAAAATTTGCAAGACCTAAATATATTATAAGAAAACCGTCACTAACAAATGTTAATGGTCCGAAAAATAACTAATACAATCTGGCAAATGGGTATTCCATTACCCACGAAAACATATAAAACTTCAAAAATACCTCACACCGGGCAATAAGCAAACATACTTAAACAAATGTCGGCTCGCATGCACGGCTCATAATCATAATCATACATACATACAGCGCTTACGCCCTCACACCTTCCATATCACCAACCACTATACTCAAATGACAAAATGAACAATTAAGTTAGTGCCGCATATTCCGAAAATACGCTGCATTACGCAGTATTATCATACACCCGCACTACCTCATGGTTTGAAGGAGTACTAGCACGGTCCATAAAAAAGCGCGTACTTATATAAAAAAACGCTCATTCTCTTATTCGTGAAATCCGTAAAAAAATGCGTACTTATATAATAGGCTTAGGGATGAGGCTTGTATAATAAATTTCTCGAGCTAAAGTTCAAAAACCAACAAGGGATCTCATCCTTGTAGTTTTATTAAACTTGTGTATAAAGCATGGCTAAATGACCCGACATCGGAGGGATCCGATAAAACTCTACCGATGTCGTCCTGCGTATAAAATACGATTAAACTATACACGCAAGGAGTCAAGCAGAGAGGGAGAGAGTCCTACGGACCTGTGGTCCAAGCTCAAAGCGTATCTGCACATCTACGGCGAGCTCGAACTCCGAAGCCTATATCGGAACCCACTTCTAAGTACGCTAAGTAAAATACTAATGTCTCTACATGATGCATGCTTGTGGTGTGTGCTCATATCATCAATACATCACAACAAA
>JAVDBV010059853.1:0-17157 GCA_032619315.1 Piper longum
AAAATTCTAATACATTTGCTAAACGAATAAAAAAGTAGTACAAGATGTGGGCCTATAACACATCCTTGATAGGCTCAACTAATCTCATAATATACATCAATCTACAAAGAAGACCGTTTTATATGTTATTTAATTAGTGAGCCAACCGACACAAAACCCGTGGACAAGGCTAGAGGCTTCCAGATCCTATTTATAGGAATCCCATAAATTACAGGGACAAGATGGGGAAGATGCAGATTCAAAAGACGTGAAAAATTTTATTTTTTGCGAGAAGGAATAGTTTATATAAAAAAACTATGAAAAAACACTACCCAAAATGAACGGACGCAACTGAACTCACTGTGGTGTCTGGGGACATGTTTTACCAAATAGAGAAATCATTCTTCTTTGATATGGTATTCTATTATATGTGCAGATTCATGTTTCTAGAGTATTTTAGCTTGCATGTGAGCTCATTTGGAGTTGTATATAACAAATTATGCTATTTTTACTCTAGGATGTTAGATCCATGTGAATGTTTAGCAGATCGACCATATATCTTGTTGTACACTTGAGTTTTTTATAATTCTTATTGAGTTCACTCAATGCCATGTAGATCGACAAATTATATGTTGATAGTTTTGCATGATGTAATTATTTGTGGCATGTTAGAGTGCAAAACATAAACAAAGGTGGCAACTTTCCTGCTTTTAGTGACTTAGCCACCCATTTTGCCAATTTTCCTACCATACCGTTGTTGTGATATTGCTGTAATCTTTTCCACATGTTCAGTGTTGTACCTTAGCTTGCTTTCCTTAAAATGTCGGCCTAAATGAACACCTTTAAGGCCATGAACATAATTCCTACTTATAGATTATGCTTGTTGTGATGTGTACTTGTGTTGTTGCTATGACAAAGTCCAATTTGGTGCTATTATTTGAATATGGTAGGGGACTTATTAAAATATGGTAAAATTATTAACATTTTACTACATGTCTACTTATAACTCAAAACAATTGGGGTAATTTGGAATTTGTTTAAGCATCTAATAAAATCGATTAGTTTGAGTGGACAGGATTGCATGGTGAAGCACTGGTTCATGAGCTCGTGTTGTGGAATTTTAAAGTCTAATCAAATGGTGGCACCTTGACCTTAGGTTGCCGGCCAAATAAACCTCCCTAAAATTTCATATCATTAAGATAGGTATATTAGCAACTAGAAATTACCAATAGAGGTCAAGACTGTCTTTTGTAGTGATAGTTGGAAGTTGCTATGTAAATATGTAGGATTTCAAATCAAGGTATTGGTCGTCATCCAGAATTGTCTTAGATTTATTTAATGCCTCCAAGCCCATCAACCATCCTTAGAAAAATTAGTGTGTAGACTAAGAGTATTGTTTCTAGTAGCTCAACCCTATCTCTACCGGCCCCTAGTTAGCCCATGACTAGCACATGGCAGTTTTTTGGATTGTTCCATAGTGTGTTAGGTCTAAACCATCTAAATTTTAGCCCATTTGGGGCGTCAGAAAAATAGTGGACTTAGAGATGTTCGGGTAATTAAGGTTAAGGCTTAAGTGAAATTACTCGCCAATTGTACTATAAATGATCTAAACTTTAATTAAGCTACCTATTATTGATTAGCATGTAATCAGTTAACATAATCAATTTAATCAAGGTGATGAATGTGTTTGTATATGTTTGGACGCTTTGCTTCATATTGTGTGTCTATGTGATTAGAGTGTGATTAGGGTTTCCTTGCATTGTAAGGATACATGGAGTTAGCTCGCATGTTCAGACAAAGAGCTCCACTTTCCCATATGTGTAAGACTTTTCTACTTTAACTTATACTCGACTCCTTGAGTGAGTATTTCATACAATTTTAGATGATGGGATGATATCAATAGTATTTTATCAAATCCCACTAATTTAGGGACATTTAGCCGTATTTTTTCTTAGTTTAGTAGAACTTGAAGGATGAGATCCCTTGATAGCTTTTGACAGTAAGATCTAGAAAATCTATGATACAAGCCTCTATCCAACATAGAAGTATTATGAGGGTTTGTAGTTTTACAAATAAAAAGTTGTACGGAAAAATACAGATTGACTAGTGCTCGATCCACCCTAAGTTGTGCAATTTATGACGTTACTGTGTTGAGCAATGCATTTTTAGAATTTACGGCATTAGCTCTGAGCCATTCAAATACGATAGCAGGGATATAAGGAGGTTGTGAAGGCATATGTTGGTATGTTTAAATTTATATTTGTCTTGCTTTGGACGCCATCTTATCTTGTATGTTGTATGGTATGATTAAGAGTTGCTTAGCATGCCTCTCCAATGGCCTACTACCCTATGAGGTTTCATGGAAATTTCAAGATTGTCTTCATAGATACTAGGCTACCTATCAGGTAGTTCGATATTTCAATTAATTTTTTTAGACCAATAACCAAACTTGTTTGATTATTGACGTTTTTCTTACAAATATTTAAGTATGGTTCCCTTAGCGGGGGCTCGCATTGGTGGAGGGATCGAGAGGCTTATTGTGGGGCTGTTGACTTTTCATTTATGTGTTGTAGTTTTCTTATGATGAGTTATGTATCTTGTGACCAAAAATTGAATTTAACATAATCCCTTAAGTGGGCTTGAAACTATGATATATAATATGTTTGAGTGATACTTGAGGACTTGATTGATATGGTGTCTATTGATTGTTAATTTATTATATTTTATTTAACTAACCTTCTATGCAAGGGATTTAACTTTGGGGATATTAAGTACCAATCTTATGTAGGGTTTGCGTAAGCCCTAGAGTCTTAGAACTGATGATTCCAGCATAACAATGTACGCTAAACATATTTGATTGCACTTGTGTATTGCATTCCAAAGTAACATGGATTGGTGGAACATATGGTTCATACCTCTAGAAGAGTTCATGTGAAGATCCGCTGTTTAGGTGTGAGTCCCTAGCAGTTAAAGAATGCATTGTAATATTAGTCATTTTTGTTATATTTGGTGTATATGGAACTGGCAACTATGACCCGTCGACTCTATCTCAAATATGCCTAGCATCATATAACAAGTTACCTAATTTAAAGATCGAACTAAGTATAAGAAATTGATCATGCATGAGATTAAGTATTCATAATAGTATGTATTCCTTGAAGTTCAACCACTTAGTTGTAGCGGGGACACGTCTCTCCTACGACTTAGAGTGTTCTTTGAGCATTTTAAACTCATCCTCTTAGTTTCCATAGAGATGATACCACTATTGTATCTTAGAGTGCTCATAGTAAGAACCCTTAAGTTATTACCTCTCAAGTAGTAGTTTGTTCAGCATGCATCATGTAGTAGCTCTTAGGGCTTTCCATCTTAAGGCTCCTTTAGGGTTGAGATATGCTTCCGTTGTGTTAGTCCAAATAAGTAGTCTAATGAATAACTATCCAAATTATAGCATCATGGATCAATTGTGTTTGGGCCAAATTGGGGTATTACAACTTGATATAAGATCCGATTTCTTATTTATTGTTCCATGCTAGAATATGTGTAGATCTATGTTTGTAGAGTATTTTAACTTTGGTTTGAGCTCATTTGGAGTTGTATAGAGAAAGCTATACCATTTTGCTGTAGAATTCTAGATCCATGAGAATGTTTAGTAGTTTGAGTATATTTGTTATTGTAGACCTGATTTTTTCTTATTGAATTCGCTCACTAACATGTAAATCTACAAATTGTATGTTTATATTTTTGTATGATATGATCGTTTGTGGCATGTTTGAGTGCAACCTTGGATAAAGGTGGCAGCTTTCAATGACTGTGACTTAGCCACCCATTTCACCAGATTTCCCACAATGTTATTGTTGTAATCTTAATGCAATCTTTTGCACATGTTTAAGTCTATATGTTAGCTAGTTTTTTCCTAAATACCATCCGAAATGAATATTGTTAAGGGCGTGAATATAACTACTAATTCCAGACTATGTTTGTTGTGATGCGCACTTCTGTGTTGTTGATATGACAAAATCCAAAGTTAGGGCTAGTATTTAAATAGGTTAGAGGAGCTATTATGGCATGGTAAAATCATAAAACATTCTACCAAATGTCTAATTATAACTTAGAAAACTTGGCGTAATTTGGATATCATTTATGTGGTTAATAAAATCAGCTAGTGTGAGTGGATAGGAATACAAGGGTAAACCCTAGTTCTGAAGCTTGTGTTGTGAAAATTTAAAACCTAGTCAAATGGTGGGAAATTTTCCTAAAATTTTACTCAGATCTTAGGTGCCACCTAGACCTCCCTAAAATTTCAGATTTTTTGGATGAGCATAGTAGCCTCTAGAAATTTTTTAACCTGTAGAGGTCAGGATTGATTTGTGTAGCTCCAAATATTTCCTTGTCAATACCTTCTCGATTTTCTCTAGGAAAGGATACTTAGAATTTTGATCTAAAAATTTGTTGAATTTCAGTTCAGGGTGTTGGGTGTCATCTAGAATTTTTTCTAATTTGTTTGGCGTCTCCAATTCCATGAACCATTCTAAGTAAAACCAATGTGTAGCCCATGAACACTATTTTTCGCAGCCCATGATGTTTTTTGTGATTGTTCCTTAGTGTGTTAGGACCAAACCCTCTAAATATTAGACTTTTTGGAGTTCATTTGGTCAATCAGAAAAATAGTGGACCTAGAATTGTTTGGGTAATTAAAGTTAAGGCTTAAGTGAAATTAGTCTCTAATTGTGCTAACAATGATCTAAACTTTAATTAAATTACTTAATATTGATTAGCATGAAATTAATTAACCTAATTGAGTTAATTAAAGTGGTGAATATGTTTGTGCATGTGTGAGAGGCTTTGCCTCGTTTTGCATGCCTATGTGATTGGGTGCATAGGGTTTCATTGCATTGCAAGAATACATGGAGTTAGCTCACTGAGTTTGGATGAGGAGCTCCACTTTCCCATATTTGTAGGACTCTTCTACTTCATCTTTTATTTGACTCCTTGAGGGAGTTTTTCACCCAATTTTAAATGATAGGACAACGTCAGTAGCATTTTATCGAATCCCACCGATGTTAGAACATTTAGCCGGATTTTTCCTTAGTTTTAATAAAAGTTCAACGATGGGATCCCTTGATGGTTTTTCAAAGTAAATCTAGAAAATCTATGTGATAAATCCCTATCCAAACCTATTATATAAGTATTATGAAGGTTTGTGGTTTTGCAAGTATGAGAGTTGTACAGAGGTATGCAGATTGCACTAGTACTCATTCCACCCTAAGTAGTGTAATGCATGAGGGTATTGTGCAACGCAGCATATTTCTAGAATTTTTGGCATTAGGTTTGAGCTATTTGAGTATCATGGCGGTTAATATATATCGGATGTCAGGGTGTAAGTTGGATGTTTATGTTTATGTTTGTCGTACTTTGTGCATCGGCTTTTGTTGTATGTTGTATGATATGTTTAGGGCACTTAGTGTGCCTCTCGTACAACTTGTTGTTTTGTGAGGTTTCATGGAAGTTTCATGATTATGTTTGTGGGTACTAGGGTACCCATAAGCCAATTTTATATTTTAATTAGTTATTTTCTGACCTTTAATCAACCTTACTGACATTTTCCTTACATATATGTAAGTATGTTTCCATTAGCATTGATCGGCACTAGTGGAGGGAATGAGAGGCTTATGGTGGGGGTGTTAAGATTTTCATTATGTGTTGTAGTTTTCTTATGATGAGTTATGTATCTTGTGACCAGAAATCGAATTTAACAAAATCCCGTAAGTGGGCTTGAAACTATGATATATAATATGTTTGAGTAATGCTCGAGGACTTGATCGGTATGGTGTGTGTTGAGTGTTATTCTATTATATTTTATTTAACTAAACTTTTATACAAGGGAGTTACCTTTGGGGCTATTAACTTCTAATCTTCTACAGGGTTTGTTAAGCACTAAAGTCCCAGATCTTATGATTGGAGCAAACAAAGTATGCTAATCTTGTCTGGTTATAATTGTGTGTTGTGTTCCAAATTAACATATATTGGAGGAGCATACGGTTCACACTTCTAGAAAAATCCAAGTAAAGACTAGGTGTTCAAGCGTGAGTCCCTAGCACTTGAAGAATGACTTGTGATAATAGTTACTCATGTTATGTAGGGGGTATATGGAAATGGTAACCATGACCCCTAGGATTCTAAATTATATGCGCATAACATCATGTAATAAGTTACTTAATTCAAAGATAGAACTAAGTGTAAGAAATGATTCATACATGAGATTAAGCATTAACATCCTTCAAGCTCAACCTTTTAGTTGCAGTGGGAACACACTTCACCTACAATTAGGAGTGTTCTTTGCACATTTAAACTCATCCTCTTAGTTATTATGGAGGTGTTGTCTCTATTGTAGCTCAAAGTGCTCATGGTAGGACCCTTAAGTTAAGATCCCTCTCATAGTGGTATGTTCGGCATACATCATCTAGGAGCTATTAGGGTTTTTCGTTTTAAGCCTCCTTTAAAGTTGAGATCTTCTTCCGCTATGTTAGTCTAAATAAATAGTCTAACAATAACTTTTTGAATTACATGTTTCAGTCCATGTTTGGGCCAAATTGGAGTGTTACGCCACCAACATATGATGCTACACTATTGAAATTTTTAGATTTTACCCTTTTAAAAGTTGATGGTGGAGTTTCATAGTGTCCAATTTAAGTTGTGTTACCTGATTGAAATAAAATATGATTGACATGAATTTTCACTTACTTAAGTATAGCGTAGTAAAAATTATCAAGCTTGGATTTAGCATGTTGAGGGGGAGCAGGAAAAGAATGTAGAGGGTTTAGGCATACATGAAGAGGATAGTAGTAATATCATTGATGGAATTGGTGACATGATGCTGATCAAATAAATGATATCCAAGGAGATGATCACCCTAACAATGATGCACAAAAGCTCCTCGATAGAATAAAAGAAGCCAAAGCATCGTTGTATCCGAGATCAACAAAATTCACTTGGATGGTCTTTGTCTTAGAGTTATACTATTAAAAATATGTGTACGGGGGAAGCAATTCTTGTTTTGATGTACAACTTTAGCTTCTTAAGATAGCTTTTTTGACAATAAATTTTCTGAGCCAACATAAGTTATTATGCTTAAGGTGAAAAAAATTAAGTTTGGAGTAAAAAACGATTGATGCATATCAAAATTAATTCATATTATACAATTAATTATTTATAAAGATTGTGACCATTGTCCTACTTATGGATCATATTGATAATTACAATGAGAACAAGGAAATTAATCACTTGAAATTAACAAGTGTAAGAAAATTCAAGTGAAACTATTACATTATTTTCCTCTCACAACTCAGTTGCAACGTCTTTACATGCCAAAGGAGATGGCAAAAGAAATAAAATAACATCAAAATGGTCCAATCAGTATTAAATTATTTTCCACCCATACCTCAGTTTAAATATCTTAACATAATAAAGGAGATGACAAAAGAAATGAAATGACATCAAACTAGTCAAATCAAACATGGGGTTATGAGACATTTGGCTGATACTCGTACACAAAGAAAATTGGATGAGATTAAAGCAAAATATAATGACCTAGTCAAAAGTGCAAACTAATAGGCCTAAGTCATATCTTTAAAAGTGGTTCACTGAAATTGAAAAACTAAAATGCATTCCCATTAATAAATTGAATCTTACCCCCAGTAGATATTTGATGTAAGACTAATTTTTAGGGGCCTTGCAATCTACCCACCGTAACAAGTTTCGTCCTCAGAATTCTTACACTTAGCCTGTGGCTAACAACCGAGCTCACATCTAATCTAGCCGACCATCCAATACGGAATAGGTTGGCTCTGATACCATATGTAATGACAAGAACCAAAGTGAAAACTAATGGGCCTGAGATATATATTAAAAAATAGTTAATCAAAGTTGAAGATCTATAGTTTATTCTCACTAATAAACTAGATCTCAACCCATTTGGTATTGGATGCAGGATTAACTTTTAGGGGTCTTACACAGAGATTTCTACTAAGTAACGTTGATATACTCAGATTGGACTAGCTAGTGATGGGATTAACCCATTCGGAAACCTCACCACCCAATATAGTAGATGGCTAATGATAATGATGGTGTATAATTTGGTTCTATAGATGTCTATGCAACAACATTACATCCTTATAAACTTCCTGATACCAGGACCTAAATCTCTAGGGAATGATATAGATCTCTGCAATCTTTAATAGTTGAATTGAACATTTTGTGGGGATCAAGTGCGCATGCTTATGATACACACACTAAAACAAACTTGACCATGCGAGGTGCATTATTATGGATAATCAATGACTTTCCATCATTTTCAATGTTACCGGAATGTGCCAAAGGAAAAGTAGCTTGTCTTGATTGTTATAAGTATAAAGAATCTATGCATTTGAAATATGGAAAAAAGGAATATTATATAGGTCACTTCGATGATTAGTGGAGCATCACTTTGATGGTTAGAGGTCATGTAGAGAAACATTGTGCACCAACACCATTAACTGGTGATGATCCTTTGTTAGACATGAGCAAACTACCTAATATTACTTTTAGAAAGAATCCAAATGAGCGGAAATGTTTTTCGTGATCTGGTTGCTTTGCTTGTTATTCTATCTTTGTTGTTGCTGATTCTAAAATTTTATTTGTAGTAAATCCTAACAAGTATTATTAGATCTTGGTTGCATAATTGTGGTCAGTTAAGATTGTGGCTATTTTTTATCTCTTTTTGATGTTTGACAAAATTTTAAAAATCACAAAGTTTGAAATTCCCAAATTTAATGAGAAAGACTTTGCTATGTGGAAGGTGAAGATCTACACCATACTAGTAAAGGATAAATGTGCAATTGTCTTGAAGGAGAGGTAAGCTAAGCCAAAAGCGATGATAAATGTTCAGTTTGCAAAGAAGGATCAGATGCTTAGGTTGGTATTCTCCTAGCATTGGAGGATTATATTCTCTCTAACATGAAGACAATATATCCTACTGTCAAAGAAGAACTATGAGATAGTTTGAATAGAGTAAGGATAAGTCTTTAATTGATAAGATTTATTTAAGGCAGAAGTTAAATAATTTGAAGATGAAGGATAAAGTGTTAATTCATGATCCCTTTAATTAGTTGAACTCTTTGTTGACGAAGTTGAAGGGTGTCGGCATATCAGCAAATCACTTGTGTTGGCCAAGATTCACACAGATCAGAATGTGTTAGACATGATGACTAAGGTAGTAACTAAAGATATTCATTTGTTTTGGAAAGGTGGATAAAGCATCTTCTTAATAAAACTCATCCATGTCCCAAGTAAGGAAAAACTCAACAAGGCATTGTGGCGTTGTTTCACTCGGTTAAGTCGGTTTTTTTACTCTATTTTTGCCCATTTATACATATAATCCAATTAGACATGTTTTGTGGCTATTCCTGTCTAAAAGGGTTTTCAAGGCAATAGAAAAGATAGAACATATTCCACGCTTGGTGGCCTAAATTGTGTGAGAGATCAATAGGGAGAAAGATAAAGGCGAAGGGCCGATTTGGTGTTGAGTGAAAGATTGGAGTGCAGTTTCAGTTTGGATCGTTGACTTGTTGTTTCGTCATCATCATTCATTCACTTCGGAGGTTTCTTTCTCTTGTATTAATCATCTAATTTATTGGTGATTGATTTTATCTGTATTTGGAAGTTTGTTCTCTAAAGATTTTATAATTATAATTGTTGAATAATGAGGTGAATTTTGATTGGTTGCCACAGTGACTTTTCCCACTGATTTGAATGTTTCAATTTAAAGTTTGGTGTCTCCTTTATTTTCTAGTTTTGTGTATGTCATGACGTAATTGGTCTTGTTATTCTATCTTTTTTGTTACTAATTTTTTTCTTTTATTTGTAGTAAATCACAACAAAAAGCTAATAATCGAAAGAAAGCTAATTTGTGTAAGAGGAAACACTGTATATTATTTATACAAGTGGAAGAAACATAATGTTTTTTTTTTTCAAGTTATCATGTTGGGGCATTCTGCTTATTAGACATAATTTTGATTGTTTAAAGTGACACATGAGCGGGCATCACTTGCCTACACTTAAGAATTTAATTGACCTTCACAGATGCCTGCACCGGGCATCACTTATGATCATTATAAAAGCCTATCCTGATGTTAACATAACTGACAACCACCTGTGTTGCCACTTAAATCTAAGGTGATGCCGTTTATATCTTCAACGATGCCTCGGAGGTGTTGCCATGTATTAATTTCTTGTTCATAATTATAGCTACAAACAATGAAATTTATTTTGTGAAGATATGGATAGAAAATATGATTAGTTGCTAATAAATGGGATTTAGTAGATATTAAAAATTCTTTTATAAAAAAGGATTAGTGGCAATCATTCTACCCCGACGGATATTGTATAGATTTGTATTTTTAATTGTATAGAATTGTACATAAATTGCATTAGAATATTTCACTCGGGTTTAAAGTATGTACGCTCTTGAAACAAACTAGTTTCGACTTTTGTGGAGTATATGTCCCATGAGAAGAACATCTCGCTGACCTAATATCACATAATTAATTTTAGATCAAAATTTCATCACTCATTAGGCTCTCTTTAACTTAAAGAATAATAATTACTCATAGGCACTATAAAGTTTTATTTTCCAAGTAGATAAAAATAAAGTATTGATGTAATTATTGTTGGGTTGTCCATTCCCCATAAATACACAAAAAGGCAACCATCTTTGAGAAAAATAAAAGTTTTTTTTAGAAAACACGTTTCGCGTTGTGAGAGAGTTAAAAATAACGACAAACACTTTTCTTCTTTGGAGTGGAGAAAAAAGCCAATGAGGGGAGAAGGGAAAAATTGTGTGGATTGAAGAAAAGTAAATGTTTTGTTGACATTCGCTTGCGATCGTCAATGGTAGCTTCGCAAAATTCTTAATCAGTATTAATTTTCCTTTATTCTCTTTATTTAGTTAATTTTAATAGTGTAGAAATTACAATAAATTGGTATTGGGGGAGTTTGTCCTTCTATGGATATTTGTTGTATCATTTATTCCTTTGGACATGTCAATTGGGCAAATACACCCATAATGACCGGTATGAAGTTGTTATATAGTGAATTTGATCCAGTTCTTTGCCGCGTGGTTTTTCCCCAGATTTGGGGTTTTTCATGTAAAATTTGTATTGTTCATTTTGGTTGGTATTTCTTTTATGTAAAATTGATGTGTCTATCTTCATTAGTACTTCTCATCCATTATGTGTTGAAATAAAAATTTAGGTGTTTGATTAATCCCAACAAGTTGTACAGAGCCCGGTTGCTTGGTTGTAGCAAATTTTGGCTTGTGGATATGTTTTGCCCTCTAGGTGTTCGACAAAATTTTTATGAACCTAGTTAGTGTGTTTGTGAGTTATATTTCAACAAGATAGCTGATGATAAGTATGTTAAGATGATATCTTTTAAGGAGCAGAGTAACCAGCACTATTAAAAATGAAAAATAATTGATCGTCTATATTCCAAGGATTTGTAGGAACATATCATTAGTCAGAAACCGGTAGAGGTGACTGATAAAGATGAAATTGTGTATCATCATTTTTTCTAAATTGACATCCTCAAAAGTTATATGGGATAAACTTCAAGAAGTTTATAAAAAGAATACTTTTGACAACAAGACCTTTTGGATAAGGAAATTAGTGAACTTTGAGGTATAAGGATAGAAGTGACATAAGTGAGCATCTCAATGAGATGAAGAGCATTATTACTCAACTTGCCAGGATGAAGATGACTTTAAATGAGGAATGGCAAGCTATCCTGCTCCTCAACACATTGCCAGAGAGTTGGGAAACATTGGTAATCTTATCAAGAAATCTTGCTAATGATGGAAAACTCACAATGGACATGGTAACAAGCAGTTTACTAAATGATCAGGTGAGAAGAAACTCTCTACCAACTTCAGGGTCTCAAGCATTAGTATCAGAAGAAACAAGAGGTAGATCAAGAAATAATGACATAAATAGAAGGGATAAGAGTTGATGAAGTTCTAAATCCAAGAACTTGAAGTTTTATTATTGTGACAAGATAAATCATGTCAAAAGGATTATTGGTGTAACACCCAAAATCTAGTTCACGCTCGTGAACCGAACTGGCATATTACGGCCCTGGTTAGGTTGGCTAACCCGAACCCAACTTGTATAGATCCAATCTCGGCGTCTTAAGATGAATGTACGACTTATTACATATGCATGAATGTATAAAACCCTACCAGGATACTACATGGATGACTTGACACTCAATTCATACGAAAACCATGATTTCAACAAATTCAAATAAAATTCTAACTTAAGACGGACAGAGTCTCCCCTGAAAGTGCAGTAAGGGCCACCCTGTCCGAATATTATAAGTACAAAAATACAAGTATGTATATAACAACAACTTTATTCACACAATCTGATCTATTATAACTCATTTTGAAAACTTGGGTCTCAGCCCACCTATGCATCTATTCATGTTTCACATCCTGTCATTATATCTTAGCATTCAATCATATCGTCATGCTTTTCATTCCTCACATCAGTTCCAATAAAATCAAATCATACAGAAAATACTAAACAATCAATCAAGATATATGTGTGTGTGCAAAAGACCTCATTGCTCCTCCGTCCAGACTAGCACTTCCATCTCAGAGTCATCACCTACATATAGTACAAAAACCGTCAGTAACGGGAGTTACTGGTCCAGAAAATAACTAATAACAAACTGACTATGAGAGCAAACTCTCATATGAAAGAAAACATCATATACTCCTCACAAACTCTCTGAAGGGCATCTACTGATGAGCCATTGGGCTGCAGACCCGGTAGCGTCCCGAACTGACTGAACTGTTGTTGCCGTTGCCTCACTCGGCATTTCATATTTCATTTTCTGGTCTCAAATTCTAAGCCCTCTCCTTACCTCCATATTTCTCCTGGCCTTGAGTACAAAGACCGAGTACTCTCAGGCAGTCGCCTTCAATACCCTTTGAACCACAAGTCATGACATGCACTGTACTAAACATTACCCGTAAACCTTCACGGGCTCTGGGTGTGAGGAACACAAACGTAAAGTTGTCAGGATCCCTCGGGAATGGAACAGTCCGCTGGCACTATTCCAGAGCCCGCTTTGACTATCACGGCATCCTCTGCATGGTACGTGCAGTCTCCATCTCTCGTCTCACTGAAAAACTCGATAAAAACATATATAGGCCTAGGAAGGGGTTTACAAAATAGGCCTGAAGGCAACTTGCTGTAGATCTTGTTTTCGAAATCATTCTCGAGGGATCTCATCCTCGGCGGTTATTAATCCAGAAAATAATTTGGCTAAATGACCAGAGTTAAGTGGGATCCGATAAAACACCACTTAACTCGTCTTGCAAGTCATAATCAAATAGACAATAGAAAGAGCGTAAAACAGAAGTGAGTCCTTACGAACCTGGTAGAAGCTCCAAGTGTGTCATCTCGCCTAGGCGGCGAGCTCCTACTCTGTACCTACACATCAGAGCTAAATACTAATGTCCGATAACTAAATGATGCATCAAACTAGTCCTAATTATCACACTCACAATACAATCATTTATTAATAATCAAATAGTAATAATTGTGAAAATAATCATAACTCATCTATTCAAATCAATTTTACTGTGTTTTTCTAAATTACATCATGCAAAATTATCATAATCAAACTCGATCTAACTCATTAGATCACTTACTATTCATTGCATACTCAATCACATCATGCAAACTTTCACTTCATTTATAGTCAGACTTTTATCATGACGATTAATCAATCCTAGTATGCTGTGCTAATAATTATCAATCGTAAATAATAAAGTTAGAGGTAATTATATCTCGCGTCGTCGGCAATCGGCGACGGCTAGGTTTTCGACGTGCGTGCATCTCGAACCTCGAATTTGGCACTCGACGGTTTTCCGGCAAGTTCCGGCGGGTTTAGTGGTTTTTCGGCGACATTCTGGCAGTTTTCCGATGAGAGTCGCCAGTGGCGTCTACTGGCTGGATAGTGGTTGTATGAGGTACCATCGGAACCGTCTCGATGAGCCCGACGCATCTGTGGCATCGACGTGGCCGACGGAGGCGGCAGGAAGCTGGAATATTGTAAAAATAGGCGCGGTCGTGGTTACTTAATTCGGCCGGCCTGGGCGGCGATCGGCTCCGATTCCAGTCGGGGACGGTCGTTGGGTGGCCTGTGATGCCGAGCGGTCACTGGACGGCGACGGCGACGGTCGCCGGCGGTGGAATCGGCGTGCGAATGCGTCGCGGCCGCAGCGCTAGGCGTGGTGATTCTGACGTCACGGGGGCCAAGTGGTGGTCGGGCCTGGTTGGGGCGGAACGGCAACGCCGTCGTGGGGCGGAAAGGGGTCGGTCGGCGGCCGGGCGGCACCGACAGCGGCTGCGGTGGCGACGGGAAAGAAAGGCTAGGGTTTTTGGAAAAGGGGAGAAACGTCGGGAGGGAGAAAAATAGTTCAATGGCAAACTTGTAAATATTACTTGACTCGTCTCCGGCTCGAGTCAAGAATAATATCTAAATAGAAATAAATTCTAAAAAAACCCATAAAAATTGGGAAAATTCCAGAAAATAAAATAGACATCAAAATTTCAAAATGACATGCTCTATAACTATCAATTCGCCCAAACTACCCATAACGCGTCTTAACGCTATAAACGGCCTAAAACTATTTCTACGATCAAGCTACATAATAATAAAAATTGTATAGCATACTCTCATATATTCTGATAACTTATTCTTTTCTGCTGTATTTATGACGTTATCATCATATACTTGGGTATACATGACCCTTCATAGCTCATACACGCGACTGGCGTCAGTGCAGTACACGTGTTCTGAAACATACTCGACTCGAAAATAGCGGTCCAACCGACTGGTTCTAAATATAAAACCCTAACTCGAATCATGGATTTTACAATTGGAAGCTCAAGAAAGATTTGAAAAATAAGGACAACAAGGATCAAGGAAAAAATGATACTAATATTGTACATGTTGACTTGGTGATTTATTCTGATTGAGGGAATGATTATTTGATGACAAATTGTGATGCTAGTTGGATAGTTGACTCAGGAGCATCATTCCATGCAACTCCAACCAGAAATTTCTTTATTAGCTATGAACCTTGGGATTTGGGTATAGTGAAGATGAGAAATAGTGATACTTACAAAATTGTGGGACTTGGAGATGTGCATATAGTAACAAACACAGGTTACAAATTGGTGCTTAAAAATGTCAGACATATTCCATATTTGAGGATGAGTTTGTTGTCAACCGGAGTGCTTGATGATGAAGGATTTGGTTCACAATTTGCACAAGGTGTGTGGAAACTTGTGAACGGCTCTCTTGTTGTTACAAAAGGGAAGAAGTGTTGTAGTTTGTACAAGACTAAGACGAGTCTAGTTCGAGCGGAGGTTAATATGTCCTTGCTTAATTCTGCTACTGATTTATAGCATCATCAATTGGGACATGAGTGAGAAGGGACTAGACACATTGAAGAATCTAAATCTCCTTCCTAAGGTCAAGGATGTCACAAATAATCCTTGTGACCATTGTTTGGTAGGGAAACAACGTAGGACATCTTTTACAAGTACAAGGAAATCAAACGTTCTTGAGTTAGTACACACTGATGTATGTGGGCATTTAGAGGTAAAATCTCTTAGCGGTTCTATTTATTTTGTCACTTTGATTGATGATAATCCTAAGAAAGTGTGGGCATATGGCATGAAAAATAAAAGTGATGTTTTTTACAGCTTTAAGAATTTTCATGTGTTGTTGAAAGAGAAACCGGTAAGCTCTTAAAATGCCTTAGAAGTGATGATGATGGTAAATATTATTCTGTTGAGTTTGATGAATATTGTAGCAATCATGGGATTAGGCATGAGAAGACAATTCCTTATACTCTCCAACATAATGGAATGGTTGAAATAATAAATAGGATCATCTCTAAGTGGATTAAAAGTATGTTGTCTTCAGCTAAGTTCCCTAAAAGCTTCTGGGGTGATGCCATGAACAAGCTTGTTATTTGATCAACACATCTCCCACACATGCACTAGACAATGACATACCAGAATGGGTTTGGAATGACAAAGAGGTCAGCTATTCTCATTTGAAAGTCTTTGGTTGTAAAGCCTTTACACATGTACCCAAGGAACAAAGGACTAAGCTTGACACTAGAGCAGTGAAATGTATTTTTCTGGGATGTGGTGATGATAAGTTTGGATACAACTTTGGAATCCTATGAATTGAAAACTGATTCGAAACAGAGATGTAGTTTTCAGGCAGGATCAAACAGTTGAGGACTTTGGCAAGAAAGAAGTTCCTCAAACAAAATCTCAGGAAAGCTCTGAAAAGATAAAAGAACCTTCAACCTCAACTACAAGTGAAGATGAGGCTCAAGATGACACAATTATTCCCCCACCTAGTGATGAGGGCAAAGAGGAGGTGGCTGATGATATTTCTAATGAGTTTGTGAATGATATTGGATAGGAATAGGCAGATTCTCTAACACCCCGATTTCGGTTCACTTAAGAACCGAATCAGAAATGTTACGATCGAGTCGAGACATGTTTAATATTATTATTCAGTGAGACTCGATCCATAAAATAGATCGAAGTAACCCTCTTGGTGTCATGAGAATGGAAGACATTGTCAATTATTTATAAAAACACAACAAATATAAATGAATGTAAGAAAGTAAATACTGCGTTGAGCTCAAGTGTGTGTAGCGTTTATATGTCCTTCCGCCGAAGTCGACTCAAGATTTGGAAGACCTACATATATTATATGAAAAACGTCATTAACGAATGTTACTAGTCCGAAAAATAACTAATACAATCTGGCAAATGGGTATTCCATTACCCACGAAAACATATGAAACTTCAAGAATGCCTCACACAGGGCAGTAAGCAAACATACTTAAACAAATGCCGGCTCGCATGCACGGCTCATAAACATAATCATACATACATACAGCGCTTACGCCCTCACACCTTCCATATCACCCGCCACTGTACTCAAATGGCAAAAGGAACAATTAAATTAGTACCACATATTCTGGAAATGCGCTGCATTATGCAGTACCATCATACACCCGCACTACCTCATGGTTTGAAG
>JAVDBV010059854.1:0-11450 GCA_032619315.1 Piper longum
TCATAGTTGGGATTGGCACTGGAACCACTACTGCACCCGTGGCGATTCTGCCTTCTTTCCTACCGTTTTTCAGCTAGCTAGAGGCCGAACTCCACCGATCGTCACCACCAATACCTCCACCATGATGGCCCAATCTCAACCATTGGCATTTTCTAGCAAGGGGAAACAACCGCCCTGCCTGACCTATTTGCCCATGTTCGTATCCGTATGCCCATGTTGCGTCTACCTCGCCAAGCCCAAGTTCACCAGCCCATGCCTAAGTCCTCCAGTCCATGCTCATGTCCACCTAGTCAACCCAACTCATTTTCTAGTTAACCCAGACTGAGTTGGTTCAGGTCGATTTGGTCTAGATTAGCTCGATTCGATCCGATTCAGCTTATTTTTAGCCATTCTAGACTAATTTTCAAACGTTTTTAGTAATTCATGAACCCTTACATTATTTTAGATACATATTCACATTATTTAATATATTTTAATGTTATGAGTGGCGATTCAACATCAGGTTTTTTGTTGGAGACGCCTTGCTGAATTGCAGATCCCTAACGTCTTATACATGGGACTTTTGTCGACTTTTGTGGTATGAATTGTTGTGAGTCCTTTGGGGTTGTTTAGTTGTGTTGTTGAGTGCGTATTGATGTGTTCTAGTTGCTTCCCCTCGGGTTGATAAGGGCGTCGTGAGTTCCACTGCTGGTTTGTGGTTGATCATCCTTTCTATATAGTATGCTGGTCATGTCTAGGGTTGTTGGTTTCTTCTTTTGTTTGGGGAACGTAGTATTACCTGTTATTGTTGGTTGTAGTGGTGTTTAAGTTGCATGATTATTAACAAGTAACTTAGTGATTTATGGTTGAGTCGGTATGAATAATAATTGCTAAGTTATATACGTAATTCACATTGTTATTGGCTTAAATAAAAAATTGGGTAATTCATGAGTAATATAATCACTGTAGTAATGAATTGGTGATAATTAATTCGTGTACTATAAATTAATAAGTTAAGTTGGATGGTTATCGATGATTAATGGAATAAAGATTTCACCTTTATCATATTAGAGTTAATTATTGTAATAACAAGTTAGTAAGGAAATGAGACGACTTAACTAATTGTCAATTAAATATTTAGTTATACGCTAATCATTATTTCACATTCGTTAAATATAAATCGTGATGTAAAGAATTAATTTGAGCATGTAAAGTACGTCTTAAATGATTACGTGTAACGACCTGCCATTTTTCACAATATTGTGGGCCTCGCTGGCCAGGTGTTACTCAAAATTTAACAAACCAACCCTGTAACGACCAGCCCTAACTAGACCAGGTGTTACTTAATATGTTACATGAATAATATTAACGTAAATAAGTCTAGCATTTCTAACTTAACAAAAGGGCAGATGTATCATATGACAATGTATAAAATATCTATCCCATAGTCTCAAACCGTTTCCCATAGCCACATTTATAACACAAGGAAATATAAAGGAAGTCCACTTATTATCCATTCGCCACCTGAGTTGGTAGAAGAACCACCTAGCCGTCTTTTATTCTTTAGTTCCAAGCTGCTAACCTGCACAGGGAATTCCACGTTAGTGATAAAACCACTAAGCCCTATAATTTAGGAAACAAGTCAAATATACTCCCTATTTTTATTTCAAAAGTCTTTTTATTATGCGGGGAGGCACTCTGCTGCACTCCTATTATGCGGAGAGGCATTCTGCTTCACTCCTATTATGCTTCCTATTGCATTCCGCTACACTCCTATTATTATTATGATTAAAATTGCGGCCCCGTGTCGGATTGAGTCAATTCCTTTACCCCGATTGCGCATGGTGCATTGTGGTCGAATCTGAGCTCAGGCCAACCAGGGCAGTCAGAAAGGAATATACAACATTTCAATAATTATACGGACCTAGTTAGCTTGTACGTAATCCCGAAGCTATGATCAACGATCCTAATCTGAACGAAAACATAAAAGTATACATGAGTATAATTTTATTCGCGTAAAAATGCATGCAACTAAATGATTAATATATCTATCTTTATAACAATTCGACAATTTAATAAATATAATAATATTTAAATAATTAACTAAAATAATAATTAAAGAAACTCATCATAACATCTAATCATGTTAAACAATGTGAATATTCATCTAAACTAACGTAAGGGTTTTTGAATTATTGAAAATGGTCTTGAAATGGCCTGAAGCGAGATGAACTGGATCAAACTATGCTGAACGGGTCGAGCAGAGCCTCCGGTTCCCGTCGCCGAAGAATGCCAACGATGACACGACCGGTGTTGTTGTAGGTCGGAATTGACAACCCACTCAACGATGAGTAGGTTGGTGGTGGTGGTCGGTGAAGTCCGGCCGGTGGTTGGCCGGAAAATGACCCGGAAAAGGGTGTATCACCGCCGAATATGGTGACCTCGCCGGCAGCGATTGCGACCATGGCAGTGGCCATGAGTGGTCTCAAAATGTCGGCCTTGAGGAGATGAACCTATCTGGTGAAACGGTCGATGGTGCCCGGCCAGTGATTGGCCGAAAAACAGCCGAAATAGTGAAAACCCAGAACCGTGTAAGTCCGCATCACCGGCAGCGATTGCGGCCACAACGGAGGTCGATGTCGGTCCCAAACTGTAGATCTCGACGAGGTGAAGATGTATGGATGATTGGATGGTTCGGTGGTGTCTCACCGGGGCCGGAAAATGGCCGAAAAGGCCACGACGGCAGCGGAAATTGGCTCAAAAAATTCTCACCGGCGGCGACTACGGCGATGCCGATAGTCGTGGGAGGGATGCCGGTAGTCATGGGAGGTACGAATGGAAAGCCGGACACGATGTGGTCATGGGGGCGTCAGTCCGGTGGCCGGAGATGAAATGGAGACTCACCGACGGCGAGCCAAAGTGGCAGCTGCATTAAAATAGTGCAATGGTGGAAGATGAAAAATTTAGGGTTTGAGATTGGTAAATGTTGTGTGTTTGGTTTTAATAGACTTAGGCCATATAGTTGCATGCATATCTACTCGGATAAAATTATACTTATGTATAATTCTATTTTTTCATTTAGATTAAGATCGTCGGTCGCTATTACAAGTCCATTTCCGAACTATCGAGGTCCATATAATTGTTTGAAATATTGTATATTCCCTTTTGGCAGCCCTGGTCGGCCTGAGCCTAGATTCGACCACCGTGCACCGAGTGCAACCTGGGTCAATGAATTGACTTAGCCCGACAAAGGGCCGCACCTTTAAAAAAAATTACTTAAAACACAAATTGGGAGTCTCTGCCACGAGGTAGCACCCGCTAAGTAGAAGGTCTCTGTCACGAGGCAGCACCCTTGGGAGTCTCTGACATGAGGCGGTACCCATGAATTTGGGAGTCACGAGGCAGCACCCGCGAAATTGGGAATCTTTGTCATTAGGCGGCACCCACAAATTTGATTCATAAGTGTGGCTATGGGAAACGGTCAGTGGCTGTGGGGCTATGCGTGAGCATAGCTAGTTATCTTTTGTTATGTTACATCTAATATCTAACTGGCTAAATATATTTCCCGACTTGGTGTCAGATTATGACTTATGGGTTATACTTTTATTGTTTTATTAATTATGTTGTTGGGTGACACCCGGCCGGTTAGGGCAGGTCGTTACAGGCATTATATTTTTGAGTAACACTTGGCTAGTTAGGCCCATTAAATTACATCTTTGGTTGGGTCGTTACAATCGGTGTTTTACTTTGCAGTGGGTTTCGATGTAGGTTACGGAGTCCGAGCTTGTAGATGTGTGGAAGCGCTCGAAGCTTGGACCATAAGACCACAGGGGTCTCCCTTTACTTGATCTATGCTTGACTCCCTACATGTCAAGTTTAACCGTACTTTAGACTTATGCCGACATCTGCGACGTTTTTATCGGATTCCTTTGATGTCGGGCCATTTAGCCATGTTTTCTACACATGTTTAATAAAGCTATAAGGATGAGATATCTTGCTGGTTTTGGAAATGAAGCTCCATAAATATATGGTACAAGCCTCTTCCACAAACCTATTATATAAGTACACACATTTTTATGGATTTGATGAATAAGAGAGTGAACAGTATGGAGGTATGTATTAACCGCACTAGTACTCCTTCATACCCTGAAGTATGAAGGTACTACATAACAAAACACATGGCGGGTGTAATATGGTGGATGTGAGGGTGTATGAATATGAATATTAGTGTGCCGACACTTAATTGAAATATGGTTGCTTAGCATCTAGTGTGAAGCAATTTTAAAGTTTCATAAGTTTCCGTGGGTAATGGAATACCTATTTGCCAGTTTATACTAGTTATTTTTTTGGACCAGTGACACTCGTTACTTATGTTTTTCATATTATATATGTAGGTCTTGAAATCTTGAGTCGACTTTGGTGGGAGGACAAATAAACGTTATACATACTTGAGCTCAACATGGTTATTTTCTTTCTTACTTTTATTTTTATTTAATTTGTTGTGACAGATATTTAAGAATGTCTTCAATTCTCATGACACCAAGCGGGTTGTTTTAATCTATTCTATCGATCGAGTCTTATCAACCAACATTACTAAACATGACTCAAATCGATCGTAACATTTCTAATTCAGTTCCTATGTGAACCGAAATTGGGGTGTTACACATATAGAGTTAGAAATGGGCAATAAAAACGAAGGAGCTATGGCTAGGGCAACTCATACATGCCTACATACCATGAATAAATACACGGCAAAAGGGCCGAGCAAGCAACTTGATCCAGGTCATGACCAAACCAAAATTAAAACCATCCAGAAAAAAGCCCAAATACTACAACCTATGTGGCTTACTTATTAACGGTGGTCCAACCTTTGTATCCTTTCATCTATATAGCTATGGTTCACCTTTATGACCTTTTCTTTTTAACTATGGTTTAACCTTTGTAGCCCTTAACACACACTATCTTCATTACCAACCTTTGTGGCATGAAGATAGAAATACATAGAAAACATAGCATGACTTTTGTTGCAATGTGTCTCTCCTTTGTATTTGGGTTGCTTGCCTTTGTTGCTTATGGCTCCACCTTTACAGGCAATTGGAGTTAGCATTTTTACTCCGTATAAACTTGACCCACATGTGTGAGGAACCACTAATTATCACTAGTTTAGTCAAGATCTAGCCTCAACCTTTGTCAGACCTTGCCTAAGGGTAATGCGCTGGGGGTGACGACCTAGCACTTCTAGTGGGCCGTTTACTTGAACTTAATAAATCATAAAACATATTTTTAAGCCTACACCCAATCATTGCTTTGACTTATCTTGTGAAAATTGAGAATTTGTTAAGCCTAGACCCTCTATTGCTTTGACTTATCTTTTTGAAAAATGTGAAATTAAGTCTGACCCTCCATTACTTTGACTTATCACATGAAAATTATGATGTGATTGGTAAGCCTAGGACTTGTCATTGCCTTGACTTAACGCGTGTAAAACATAAAACCTAGCATTTTAGTTTTATTTTATTTACATAAGCATAATACATGAACATAAAAACATACACACGTCAAATCACAATTTGACTAATCCTTTTCAACATTGATTGTGAGATCCCTTCACTATGTCTCGCATGTAATACCTAGTAGGGTAAGATCATGTTTATAAGTGTGAACGAATTATAGATCTTCAACTTGATTAACCATTTTTGAAGATTTGATTTAGACTATCAGTTTGCACTTTGGTCTAAGTCATTATAGATGATATCAGAGTAACATGGTTTTGTATTAGATGGTGGGTTGGGCTAAGTATGTTAGTTAGGCTACTGGTCACAGGGCAAAGAAGTCACCTGGGCTAGGGCTAGCAATGGGCCAAATATATGAATTTCGAGGACAAAATTTCCTAAAGAGGGTGGACTGTGAGATGCTTCAACTTTGTCTGACATCTAATACCTATTTGGGGAAGATTCTTTCTATAAGTGGGAATGAACTATAAATCTTCAACTTAGTTAATTACTTTTGAAGATATGACTCAGGCCAATTAATTTGTACTTTGGGCTATGTCATTACATTAACCAACAAGGGATTATAAAACTCCCTAAATATGGCTTAACACACCTCGATTACTAAGAAGCTATGAGCTCCTAGTTGCATGATTGCTCAACTCTTGGTCTAGACAAGCATATACTGTTATATTAATTCTCTGACTAACATACCCGTGCCTATATAATATGGCATGGTATGACATTGACATGATGCTCATTGAGCATGCAGAAAAAATATAAAACATGTATATGAGATCATACCATCATCATATAGTAATTATCTAGTCACAAACATAGCATACATGACACTAATAAAAAATGAAGATAAATTCCCCAATTTAGAAATACATATCTTCCAAGATACTTTCCAAAGCCTTTGAAATTAAATAAGTAGAAACTAGAGATCATGATGGCCACAACACAAAAAGATTCGCTTGAATTCAACTTCTACTACTAAAGTTATAGCCGTTTTAAGATAGATGCACAGAATAGAAAAAATTAAGATTTTGAATTGGCACTATGAGTCAGTGATGTTGTGACACTCAAATTCTCCAAGTTTGAGATGCCCTAACTAGTTATCATCGTCTTTTATTAGATTCTTATCCAATTTCAGTGAATCAAAGTTTGGGTTTTCAAGCTTTTTGCACATTAATCATCCGTTATAGCAGATTTTTAATCCATTAGGATTTACACTACCTTCTCGTGGTTTATCTTAGGTGGATATATAACATAAACTTCACAAACTTGTTCCAAACATATAACAAATCATACAAAAATCCTAATTCATTGTTTAATGTTATAGTTAACTTAATTATAATGTTAACCTCTTCTCTAAACATGAAAACATGACTCAAATTCAATCAAAGATCATGTTCCTAGTTTTTAACAACAATTCTATGCTATTCTTCCATGAAACTTAAATAAAAGTATAAACTTACAATACATTCATTCATAATTGATTTAACAATCAATAAAACTTGATGATTCGTAATATACATGAATGAACTCCATGAAATTATTTTCTAGATTTCAATTACTAACCTTTAACCTTGTCGATTTCTCTTAGAACAAAAACCATAGTGCTCCTTTTTTGATAACTGAGGGAGAAAAATATCCAAACTCGCCAAAACTTAAATAAGAAAGGGTGTTGCAGCCAACGAGGGAGAGGGAGGGCAACTTTAATCAAGAGAGAAAGTCTCTCTCTTGGTCCTTACATACACCTTACCCATCTTTGTCCAATAACCCACTTCCTCACCTGCATAGACAAAAATATTTATAAGCTTCTACCTATTTATTTAGACCCTTGATTTCTTAAGCAACTAATAATCCTAACTAATTCTTTAGACGAATATAGACCATGTCCTTCACTAAAGTTGACGAGTAGGTTTAATTTAAGTAGAAAACCGCTTTAAACATATTTAGCTCTACTCAGATCAACCAACTGGTTAATGTTAAGTATTAAGCCTTGAACTAATTTTTATTTTATCTTAAAGACACTTTGTTGGTGATATGAACTTAGTTTGCATGTGATTGTGTCCAACTTGTCACGTAGCTTTTCCCTTTTGTCTGTTTACTTATTAACTTATTTTTCTTATATACTATATATAAATCATTATAAAAGGATTCTTTAACATCTTATTTCTAATACTTATCTCCATCATACAATCCTAATATTTTTAATTGACAGTGAGTTTGGTCAAGACTATTTTTCCTAGACAGATATTGTAACACCCCAATTTCGGGTCACTTAAGAACCAAATAAAAATTGTTGTGATCGAGTCAAAGCATGTTTAAAGTTGTAAGTCTGTATGACTCAATCGATAAAATTTATCGACACAACTTCTTTGTGTCATGACAATGGAAGACATTATTAAATACATGTCAAAATATACGAAACATAAATAAAAGAAAAAAATAGTAAATAATTGCTCTGAGCTCAAGTGTGTGTAGTGTTTATCTATCCTCCCACCAACGTAGACTCAAGATTTCAAGACCTACATATATTATATGAACATCTTAAGTAGCGAATGTTACTAGTCCAAAACATAAATAATACAAACTGGTAACTGAGTATTCTATTACCCACGAAAATTATGAAACTTCAAGATTGCCTCACATTGGGTGGTAAGCAACATACTTAAGCAAGTGTTGGCTCACATGCACGGCTCATGATCATATTCATACATACAATGCTTACGCCCTCACACCTTCCACATCACCCCCCACAGTACTCAAGTGGCAAAAGCAATAGTTAAGTGAGTGCCACAAATTTTAAAAATGTGCAGCGTTACATAGTACCCTTATATACCGCACTACCTCACGGTTTGAAGGAGTACTAGTACGGTCCATACATATCTCTATACGACTCATTCTCTTGTTTGTGAAATCCATAAAAATAGGCATACTTAAGTAATAGGCATAGGGAAGAGGCTTGTACCATACATTTCTTGAGGTTAAGTTCGAAAACCAACAAGGGATCTCATCCTTGTAGTTTTATTAAACATGTATAGAAAACATAGTTAAATTGCCCGATATCGGAAGAATTCGATAAAACACCTCTGATGCCATCCTACGTCTAAAACATGATTAAACTATATGCAAGGAGTCAAGAAGAGAGGGAGAGTCCTATTGACCTGCGGTCTAAGCTCCAAGTGTATCTTCACATCTACGGTGAGCTCGGACTAAGAAACATATATCAGACACTACTAAGTAAAATACTAATACCTCTATATGAGGTATGCATGTGGTGTGTGCTCATATTATCAATACATCTTAATAAAGAAAATAATGCTAACAAAGCTACAATTAAACACCTAACACGTAAATCAAGACATGATAATAATAAATAAACAAATAAATATAATAGTATGTAAAAAACAAATACACGAACATAAATAATACTCTAATTATAAAATATTAATATAATGATATTATATAAATATAAGGGTAAACACGAGTAAATGTCAACATATACTCGTGTTGGTAAACATATAAATAAACAAATATATATATATATATATATATACAATAATACAATAAATATATAAAGAAAGAAGCAAATAGTTAATACTCATTAATCATGAACATTAATAATATCGCAGTCATACAATGCAAAAATACAAAATTAAATACAAATAAATAATAACATATACATAATAGACAAATATACAGATAAATAAATATATACAATTTAGTATACATAATAAGACTAATATTCATAAGTAAATATAATGTTAATAATAACAAATAATTATGTAAACACTCATCATATATGATGAACATATAAATAAATAAATAATAATAATGAATGAACAAATAAATAAATAAAAATCACCATACCATCCAATCATGCTAAATCATGTGAATATGTGTCTAAACTAATATAAATGTTCTTGAATTATCGAAAATGGACGAAAACGATCGGAAAATGAGCTGAATCAGAGCAAACCAAATTGAATGAGACTGAACTGGATGGGCTGAACCAATTGCTGGGCTGGGTCAGCCTAGGTTGATGGACAAGGAGATGGATATGGATTGGGGAACTCAGGCATGACTAGGCAGATGCGAATGCAGGCTACCAGATGCAAATGTTGGCAGACGAACGTCACTGAGTAAACGGGCTGGACAGGGGCGGCGGTGCCTATCGCCATAAAATGTCGATGGCAGCCCAACTGAGGTTGCCACCAGATGGGATGGCCACGGACACTAGGCTAGAGCTGCTGGTGGTGACAATCAGCGAAAAACTGCAAGAAAGGGGACTGATTGCCGTTGGGTGGGGTGACATCGCCGGCTGTGATCGCGGTCACGTCAGAGGTTAGTGTCGGTCCCAAATCGTAGATCTCAGTGAGGAAAAGCTGTCACGGTCGTCGGCTGCACTAGAGTACACTCGTCGGCGCCAAAGAATGGCCCGAAAGGGTGTCGGTGGCTCAAAAATATAACAAGCCGCCATTTTTCACAATATTGTGGGCCTCGTTGACAAAGTGTTACTCAATATTTAATAAAACCAACCCTGTAACGACCAGCCCTAACCGACCAGTGTTACATAAAATGTTACATGAATAATATTAAAGTAAATAAGTCTAGCATTTCTAACTGATCAAAAGAAGTCATGTTTCATATGACAATATATAATATAATTATCCCATAGTCTTGGACCGTTTCCCATAGCCACATATATAACACAATAAAAGTAAGAAAAGAAGTCCACTTATTATTTGTTCACCACCTGAGTTGGTAGAAGAACCACCTAGTCGTCTCTTAGTCTTTAGTTTCAGCTGCTAACCTACGGAGGCAATTCCGCGTTAGTGATTAAAACACTAAGCCGTATAATTAAATATAACAAGTCCATAAATTCCCTATCAATATCTATATTATTGGTTGTTGGGTCCATTTCAACATGTCCATTTATTGGCTGATGGTTCAGTCCACCATGTCCATTTATTGGCTGATGGATTAGTCCATCATGTCCATTACTTGCTGGCAAGTCCAATTTGCCATGTCCGTTATCGGCTGGTAAGTCCAATCCACCATGTCCGTAATTGGCTATCGAGTCCAATCCACCATGTCAAATTTTTTGGCTGATGGATCAGTCCATCATGTCCATTATCGGCTGGGAATTCGAATCCGCCATGTCCGTATGGTCTGGTGAGTCCAATCCACCATGTCCATAATTGGCTGGCGAGTCCAATCCGCCATGTCTAGTTTATTGGTTGATGGGTAGTCCATCATGTCCATTAGTTGGCTGGCGAGTCCAATACACCATGTCCATCTATTGGCTAATGGGTTAGTCCAACATGTCCATTACCGCCTGGCGAGTCCAATCTACCATGTCTCTTATCGACTAGTGAGACCAATCCACCATGTTCGTAATTGGCTGGTAAGTCTAATCCGCCATGTCTAATTTATTGGTAGATGGGTTAGTACATCATGTAACACCCCGATTCGGCTCACCCTTGAACCGACCCGGAAATGCTACCGGCACCCGAACCGTTCGATAATCTACTAGATTCGGTTAAGCCGACCCGGATCTACTCTCGGCGTCTTAAGATGAAGACCACCTATGTCCTGTATTCTTTATTCACATCATGACATTATTTCTTAGCATTCAATCATATTATCATGCTTTTCACTACTTCACATCAGTTCAAATATAATAAAAGTATAAACAGAATATTAAACATTCAGTCACTGAATACATGTGTGTGTGCGAAAGACCTCATTGCTCCTCCGTCCAGGCTGGCACTTCCATCTCATAGTCGTCCCCTACATATAGTACAAAACCGTCAGTAACAAGCGTTACCTGTCCGGAAAATAACTAATATCAAACTAGCACAGGAGAGCTAACCCTCGTGTTGAATAAAAACCATATACTTCCTCAAGAACTCTCATAAGGGCACTAACAGGAGCCGTCACCCTCGAGCGGCAGCGTCCCCCATCCAT
>JAVDBV010059855.1:0-15731 GCA_032619315.1 Piper longum
AGAATCAAGATATGAATCAATTACATGAAAAGACTACATGTAAAACCCATTTTCGGATTAGTATCAGTTTGGGATTTTGAGGGTATCTCATTGTATGCATCATAGGGATTTCAGATCATTAGATTACCCAGTGGGCCTAGCTCGATTGAGTTGACAGTTTTGAGGCCTATTTACATTTATTGCGTTGCTTCCCACCAGTACAGTAAATTTTATGACTCAAGCTAGTTTCGACTATGAACAGTCTCAATCCGAGCATTCCATCCATATGTATATTGCATATACCCATAGGTGGGTCCCAATAAACCACGAGTTATCAGACGTTCAGATCGGACCGCGTGGCAAGATTGAGCCATCCACCCAATTGTATCTTCACCATATTATTTTTCGAAAGATCTTCCATGATTTCACTTTGTTAACACTACTGCCACTTCAGCTTGCCACTAATGAGTCTTAACCTCACCCCTGGCCATTGGACTAGCACACCCATGACTGCCTCGCGATCGGCTTTCCAGTCAAACCTCCCATGAACACTAGTGCCGCCGTAGTCATTGCGAGTCACTTCTACCGCCACCGCACCGTTCGGGCCATTTTTTGGCTCGAGCGAGCCACCACCGGCCAATCCGGCCAACCCCATAACTTCTTCATGACTTTGAGACAACCCACGACCACCACCACAGCCGCAATCACCACGAACATCGTGTCACACCGGGCAGCGACTTCACACCTTTTTGGCCCATTTCTGGCCAGCTAGTTGCTAGAGTTCTCCGACCATCACCACTAACACCTCCGCCTTCGCGCCCCTTACCGTTCCCGACCAGTGGCGACCCTAGCCGTGCCGCCGTCAATGTTTTTTGGCGATGGGCACCTCCAATCCCGGTCACGTCCATGTGCCCACATTCGCGTCTACCAGCCCTCGTCACGTTGGCCTGGTCATACCCAAATCCGCCAACCATGCCATGTCTGTGTCCATCAGCCTAGCCGACCCAACCTAGTCGTTTATTTAACCCAGATAATGTTGACTCAATCCAATCCAATCTAGTTCAGCTTAGTTGAGTTTGGTTCAGCTCATTTTTGTACTATTTTCGTCTATTGTTACACCGTTTCAGTAATTCGAGAACTTCTATATTAATTTACATGCATATTCACATGATTTAACATGATTGGATGTTATGATGATTTTTATTTATTTATTTATTTATTCATTCATTATTATTTATTTATTTTTATTTATATGTTTATCATATATGATTGTTTACATGATTATTTGTTATTATTAACATTATATTTACTTATGTGTAATAGTCTTATTATGTGTACTAAATTGTATGTATTTATTTACTTACTTATTTATTTATTTGTTCGTTATATGTATGTTATTGTTTATTTGTAGTTAATTATTTTTGTTTTATTATATGACTATGATATTATTAATATTCATGATTAATGAATATTAACTATTTGTTCGTTTATTTGTTTATTTATTGAATTATGATATATTTATTTTTTTATCTATATGTTTATTAACACAAGTATATGTTGATATTTACTCGTGTTTATTCGTATATTTATATAATATAATTATATTATTAGTTTACTATTAGAGTATTTTTCATTTTACATATTTATTATTTATCTAATTATCTTTGAGTGCATTTTCTTGTTTGTTTATTTATTTATTAAATTATTATTAAGTCTCAATTTTTGTTCTACATGTTAGTTATAGGCATGTAAGCACTATTTTCTTTATTATGATGTATTGATGATATAAGCACACACCACAAGCATACATCATATAGAGGACCACTAGTAAGTTTTCGAGGCCGAGCTTGCCATAGATGTGTAGATACGCTTGGATCTTGGACCACAAGTCTGTAGAACTTTCCCTCCCTCCATGACTCCTTCCGTGTATAGTATAATCGTATTTTAGAATAGGACGACATCGGATGTGTTTTATTGGATCCTTCAGATACATCAATTTAATTGTGTTTTCTACACATGTTTAATAAAACTACAAGGAGGAGATCCTTTGTTGGTTTTCAAACTAAAGGTTCAGAAATGTATAATAAAAGCCTCTTACCGAAGCCTATTATATAAGTACACACATTTTTATAGATTTCACGAATAAGAGAATGAGTGGTATGGAGATATTAGTGTATATGTAAGGTATGATATAGAAGAACATGAGTTATCAGTGTATATGTAAGGTATACATTTAGTATCTATTTAGGGTTTTCATGATATCTCATTTGCATGCATTGCAATCATTTTCGATCACTAAAGTGCTGTCTCTGTGGGATCAACTTGATTAAGTCAGAATTTTATTCGATTGAGTTTAGAGTTTCAAGGCTCATTTAGCCTTCTAACCTCGATTTCTACCAAGAGAGTCATTTTTGGGCCTTGAGTCGCTTTTGATTTTGGACGATCTTGATCCAAACTTTTCATCCATATGTATATTGCATATACCCTAGATGGGGCCCACTAAACCACTAGTCAAACTTTCAGATAGTGCCAAATGGCAAGATCAGAGTTGCCCACATCAGCCTTAGCTTCCTCCCATTGATTTTCAAAAATTTCCGACGATTGTGAGGATTTTCACCATAGCGCCATACCTACTGGTCGTTTTGAGACCACCCACGACCATCACCTAGGCTATGATCGCCACCATTGGGCCATTTTTGCGGCCATTTTTTGAATCTTTCCAGCCGTTTTACGGCCAACCGACGGCGGGACCTTGCTGTTCGTCACAACCATCATGTTCCCCGCCCTTCCATCTTTTGATTCCGACTAGTGGCCACCCCAGTCGCGCCGCCGTTGTCATTTTCAGGTGACGGGCACCAGCGCCCACCCATTTACCTGCGTTCGCGTCTGCGTCTGCCTAACTGATCATGTCACAAGCCCACCAACCCCTGTATGAGTACGTCAATCCAATTCAGGTCTACCCAGTCAACCCAACCCATTTTCTAGTTAACCAAAATCGGGTTGTTTTAGCCCATTCGATTCAGTCTAGTTCAGCTCGGTTAGGTCTAGTTTAGCTCTGTTTGGTTAAGTCGTTGTTGCACCGTTTTCAGTAATTCGAGAACCTTTATATTAGTTTAGTTGTATATTCACATAATTTAGCAAGTTTTGATGTTATGATTACTCTTCTTTATTTACTTATTTATTTATTTCTTGTTATTCGTGTATTTATTAATAGATATTATTTTTGTTCATATTTTTCTTATTTATTTAATTAATTCATTAATTATTAACTATTTCTTAATTGTGTTATTATTTATACATATTTAGTCGAATGTTTGTATATTTAATATTTATATTAATATTCTTCATGATTAATTAATATTAGTCATTATTCATTTATTTATCTATTGATTTATTTAATTATTTACATGTATGTTTATTTAATTATTATATGTTTACTATATTTTATATATCTATTTATTTATTTGTTTATTTGTTTATTTATTTGTTATGTGTATGTTATTTGTATTTTTATATTTAATAATGAATTCTCATATTGTACAACTATGATATCATTATTATTCATGATTAATGAGTATGAGCTATTTTCTTATTTATTTATTTATTGAATTATTATTTATTTAATTATTTATTTAATTAATTTTTTAATTATTTACATGTTTAATAACAAGAGTATATATAATATTTACTTATGTTTTCTCATTTATATATATGGTATAATTATATTATTATATTATGATTAGAATATTATTTATGTTCATATATTTATTATTTATCTAATTATTTATGAGTGCATTTCTTTTTTTTATTATTGTATTATTGTATATTGATTTGCGTGTCACATGTGTAGTTATTGGTTATTAGTACTATTTTCTTTTGTAAGATGCATTGATGATATGAGCACACCCTACAAGTATGCATCGTATAGAGACATTAGTAATTTACTTAGTAGTGGGTTTCAATGTAGGTTATATAGTCTGAGCTCACCATAGTTGTGTCGATACTCTTAGAGCTTGGACCACAGGTCCGTAAGACTCTCCTTTGCATGATCTCTACTTGACTCCTTGCCCGTCGAGTTTAACTATATGTTACATGTACGATGCCATCGGCGGTATTTTATTAGATCCGTCCTATGTCGGGCCATTTAGTCATATTTTCTACACATGTTTAATAAAACTACAATGATGAGACCACTTCTTCGTTTTCAAATTGAAGCTCTAGTAATATATGATATAAGGCTCTCGCCTAAACCTACAATATAAGTACGTGCATTTTTACGTATTTCACGAATAAGAGAGTGAGAAGTATGGAGATATATATGGACTGTACTAGTACTCCTTCAAACCCTAAGGTAGTGCGGTGTATGAGGATACTGTGTAACGCAATACATTTTCGAAATTCGTGGCACTAACTTAATTATTTCTTTTGCCACTCGAGTAATACGGTAGGTGTAATATGGAGGATGTGAGGGTGTAAGCGTTGTATTTATGAATATGAATATTATGTGTTCAAGCGAGCCAACACTTGTTTAAGTATGTTTGTTTACCGCCCAAAGTGAGGCAATTCTGAAGTTTCATAAGTTTCCATGGGTAATGGAATACCCATATGCCAGTTTGTAACATTTATTTTTTGGACCAGTAACACTCGTTACTGATGTTTTTCATATTATATATATATGTCTTACAATCATGAGTCAACATAGTCATTTTCTTTCTTTATTTTATTTATATTTGATGCATTTTGACATATATTTAATAATGTCTTTCATTCTCATAATGCCAAGCGGGTTGTTTCGATCTACTTTATCGATGGAGTCATACCGACTAACAACTTTAAACATGACTAGACTCTATTATAATATTTCTGACCCGGTTCTTAGGAGAACTGAAATCGAGGTGTTACATAGATGGTTTCCTCACTTGATGGCTGATATTTTGAGACTACCCACAACCACCACTATGACCATAATCGCTCCCGGCGATGCCACCATACCTATGGTGATTTTGGCCTCTTTGCGACCATTTTTTGGTCAACCAGTGGCCGGACTCCACCGATCACCACCACCATCATGGTCCTCATCAAATGGGTTGTCGATCCCGTCAGCATTTTCCAACAACGGGCACCAGCAGCCCAATTGGCCCGTTTGCGTGTGTTCACTTCCGCGTGCCCACGTTCGCTTCCGGTAGTCATGTCCGAGTTCGCCAATCTGAGCCCGTGTGTCCATCAGTCTAGACCAGCCCAGCTGACCCAACCTAGAAGTTTATTTAACCCAGACCAAGTTGACTCGGCCCAACTTGGTTTGGTTTAGCTAGTTGACCAGGTTTAGTCATTTTTGAACCGTTTTTGTTTGTTCTATAATTGAGAGATGCATATTCACATGATTTAACATGTTTGGATGTTATAATTATTATTATTTATTTATTATTTTATTTATTTATCTATTTATTATTTATTTGTTTTTTATTATTCATACCTTATTATTCGTATATATATTGATTATAATGCATGTTTATATGATTACTTATTATTATTAATGATATATTTATTTTTAATATTGCTCTTATTTATGTTTACTAAATTGTATGTGTGTGTGTGTGTGTGTGGTATGAATATAGTGAGTAGAGGAGTACGAAAGGGCAAGGTTGAATTCGAACTGTCAACATTGGAATTGTAACCGTTAGTTTTTAATAAAATGGACTGGCGGAAAACTAGGAGTTGGGCTGAAAACAGAATAAAAGGGGAGAGACGAATTGTAATTGGGGATGACTTGAGAAATTGAACTTTTGATTTTGTTTTTCTCTTTGATCTTCTTAGTACTTTCTAGGGCGATCAACAGGGGAGCAAGGGTATCTTCCCTGCCCCCTCCTCCACCATTTCAGTCGAATCCTCCCAACCTCCTTTGTTTTGCACGCTGGTCGTCATCTCCATGGCTCCACCGAAGCAAGGGAACAAGCAAGGAAAAGGGAAGGATCTCGTCATCGAATTGGGAGAGGAAAAACACACCAGTGTGTGTGCGTGTGTGCGTGTGTGTGTGTGTATGTGTGTGTGGGTGTGTGGGTGTCTATGTGTGTGTGTGTGTGTGTATAAAACCTGTGATTCAAAAAAGGGTTTTATACAACCATATTTTCAATAGGGTCATTTTCAAAACACATGTACCGAGTCGAGGCTTGTCTTGTATTACGAATCATGAAATTCATGTGTGCCTAAGTATATGATAACAATGCCAGTAAGACAACATCAAAATGAGTTATTAGAATATATAAGAGTATGCCATTTTTATTTATTTATTTTAATTTAATCGTAGAAATTTTTTTAGGCTGAATAACCTAATAGGACGCGTTACGGCCAGTTTGAGTGGGTTATTAGTTATAGAGCATGTCATTGATGTGTATTATATTTTATGTGATTTGTTTTCCTATTCTCTTGATTTTTAGAATTATTACGAGTTACTATTATTTTTGACTCAAGTCAAAGTCGATTCATATTTTACATTACAAAACAACCATTTTTTTTTCTCACTAACCATTTATTTTTCTCACTGTGGCATCTATATATTCCACACATCTGACACAGTCATCATTCATCCTTCTTACCCAACTTCCTTCTTCTTTTTCTTCCTTCCCTCTTCCCACCAATCATCACTCGAGTTGGCCACAGCCTTGTCACCATTGTCATGTGACTGACGATTAGGTATAGAATTTTATTTGATTTAATTATTTAAAATTGATATTTAGCACAACATGCTAGGATTGATTAATTGTTGTGATGAATGCCTGATTATGGTTGGTGTAATGATTTGCACGATTTGATTGATAGTGAATGATTATTAGTGATCTAATTAAATAAAGTAAATCTCAGCATGTTAACTGAGTATAACGTAACTTAGAAAAATATAATAAAATTGGTATGAATAATATAAGTTAGAGATATTTCTACACTGATGATTGTTTGACTGTTAAATATTGATTGCATTGTATGTGTGATGTTCATGTTAAGTTGATGCATCATTTAGTTAATGGGTGTTAGCTTGTAGATTTGATGTGTAGGTACGGAGTAAGAGCTTACCGCATGGGCACGCAACTGCGATTGGAGCATCTACTTGATCCATTTAGGACTCGCCCGTGATTTGTTGCTCTATTCTATTGTGATTTATTTTTATAGGTTGTATGATGAGTTGAGTGGTATTTTATTTGATACCACTTAGCTCGGGCCATTTAGCCGATCGTATTTCCGGATTAATAACCCTCAAGGATAAGATCCATTGAGTATGTTTTCAAAAACAAGACCCACCACAAGTTGCCTTCCAGCCTATATTATATTGTATTCCCTACCTAGGCCTATAGATATAGTTTTCGTATTTTCAGTGAGACGTGTGACCCAGGAAATTCGACAACCGCGATACACGATCCGGTGCATGCTGGTCAAAGTGGGCTCTGAAATTGGTGAGTGTCCACTCCATTCTCAACGGATCCCGATAAGTCCACCTTTAAGCTCCTCAAACCAAGAGAAGTATGGAGGTTTACGGGTACTGCTATGCAGCACATATCTAGACTTGTGGCGAAAAAGGGTACTAAAGACGCATGTCTGAGAGTACTTGGCCTTTGTACTCAGGGCTAGGAGTAATACGGAGGATGTAGATGGTTGAGCTGAAAGAGAAGGACTTTACCGCACAAAGAGATAGATGAAATGGCCAGGGGAAAAGAATGTTATGGAAAGAGAATGATATGGAAATGAGATGTTGTTGCCAGAGGGCGATGACTTCCATTAGTGCCGTTGTCATAATTCTTGAAGAAATATATGTGGTTTTTATTCAACAGGAGGGTCAGCTCTCCTGTGCCAGTTTGATATTAGTTATTTTCTAGACCGGTAACACTTGTTACTAACTGTTTTCTATTATTTTTGTAGGTGAGAATCTCGAAGACTAAGCACTATCAGGACTGTGGAGGAGTAGTAAAGTCATTGCACACATGTACCCGCCATCATGTAATGAATGGGAATGATGGTTTATAAGCTATGCGAATGATGAGATTATTTTAGATTACTCTCTGAAATGCTATAAATGTTTAGCCTACGAAATGAAACTAGAATGAAAGTAAAATAAAAATGTCATGTTTTGAAATTATATCGATATAAATATTTATTATTGCCATGGATAAATTGGCCCTATTGCACTTTTATTGATTGAGTTTTTTATTTTTCTTACTATAAATATATATTGTTTATCGTTGACAGGGTGGCCCCTATTGCACTTTTAGGGGAGACTGTCCGTTTCGTTTTCAAAATCAGATATATCTTTTCAACTTTTCATTTGTTTGTTTTCTTTGTGTACTTGTTTGTTTATCATGGCATGCATGTAGGTCAATGTTAGAACCCAAGTATCTCATCCATGCTCTGCATGCTACATCTCCGTCTTAAGACACCAAGGGCAAATCAGGGTCGGCATAACTAAATCATGTAGATTAGCGAATGGTTCAGTTGCAAGTGACATTTCTGGGTCGGTTCATGGGTGGATTGAAATGGGGTGTTACAAACGTGGTATCAGAGCAAACTCTTGGTTGATTAAGATGGTAGATGCATTATAGGTTACATGTGTGCGAAAGTTGCTCCAAGCTGTACTGATAAGTATTTTTCTATCTTAATGTATTTGGTTTGAAGATTTTCTAACGTAATAGTGATGTGATAGGGTGGTCAGATTAGACTGGGGAGTACCATCAGGATGGTGAACCAGACTTGTAGGACACAGATTAGAGCCCCATCCCCTTCATTGCCGAGATAGGAGAGTCCCGACCATGGTAACAGCGACATAGCCTCTAGTCAACCGAGGACCACAGTGCCACCAGAAGAGGCCGGCGTGGCAGTTTCAATTACTCGACGCAGTGAGGGCTGTTAGTAAGATAGTCACCGTAGCAGGTGCAGTCGACAAGAGAGGGATGTAGTGATTGCTAGGTTAGCAAAAGTTCAAATATAGAGGCAACAAAACCAAGAGAAATTCAAGAAAGAGCTTAGGCAGATAGCTCCTTCAGTGATGTTGTGAGAGCTGGAGGCAAGTTAGAATGAGTTCTAGCTGCTAGACCTAGCCATGATTTCGACCAGAAGTAGCAACACCCTAGACTGTATGAGCCAAAACAAGGAGCACAACAGAGATGTCGAACAGATGTGTCAGTTGCTATGAGGGCTATGGATGGCTAAGTTCAGGAAAATAGATCAACTTTCTGCTAGAACTACAAACGTCGTCATTGAGGTGTGTGCAAAGTAGTCACATACACATGCTACAGATGCAGCCAGCCAAGACATAGAGCAGTAGAGTGTAGAGTAGGAACTAGGGTATGCTATAGTTGTGGTCAACCAAGGCATAGAGCCGCAACTTGTCCAACTGGTTAGACCCAATAGGTGACTCTCCTAGCACCTCCACAAAGATTTGCACTCCCAGTTCCCTAACATCAACCACAGCAGAGAGGCTAACAGGGCCGAGGTCCAGGCCAGAGAGGCGGAGACCAGCAATCATCAGTACAACAACAAAGGGATCTGAAACAAAAAGGAATAATGGCTGTCAAGACAGGACAAGAAGAGACAGTTTTGAATTTGAGAGGAATGCCAATAATACCACCGCCAGGACCGTCCAATCAAGGATCTAAGGATTTGAGAGGAATAATGACTGTCATGACAAGAGAAGAACATGCAGTTTAAGGAAGAATGTCATTGGTGAACCGAAACGGGGTGTTACAATATGTATGTATGTGCATATGTATATATATATATATATATATTGAATTATTAAATTATTATTTATTTAATTATTTATTTATAAGTTTACTAACACGAGTATATATGATATTTTCCCATGTTTTGTTGTGCATTTATATAGTATAATTATATTACTATTTTATGATTAGAGTATTATTATTGTCATGTATTTATTGTTTATCTATTTCTTTACGAGTGTATTTATCTTTTATTTATTGTTTGTTTATTAGTTATTTCCTTTATTATGTTTTGGTTTACATGCTATATATTTAATTGTAAGTTTATTAAGTAGTGTCTTATTTATTAGGATGTATTGATGATATGAGCACTCACGACGAACATGCATCATATAGAGATGTTAATATATTTACTTTGCAGTGGGTTTTGATATTGGTTACCGAGTTTGAGCTCACTGTAGATGTGTTAATGCACTTGAAGCTTTGACCACAGGCCCGTAGGACTCTCCCTTTGCTTCATCTCTACTTGACTCCCTGCACATCGAGTTTAATTGTATTTTAGACATAGGACAACATCTGGTACATTTTATTAGATCTCTCCGATGATAGGCCATTTAGTCGTGTTTTCTTCACATGTTTAATAAAACTACAAGGATGAGACCCTTGTTGGTTTTTAAACTGAAGCTCCAGAAATATATTATATAAACCTCTTCCCTAAGCCTATTATATAAGTACGCGTATTTTTACAGATTTCACGAATAAGAGAGTGAGGAGAATGGAGATATGTATGGACGACACTAGTACTCCTTCAATTTGCGATAGCATATTAAGGGTAGTGCATAACCCAACATATTTTCGCAATTTGTGGTACTAACGTAACCGTTCCTTTTACCACTTGAGTACCATGGTAGGTGTAATATGAAGAATGTGAGGACATAAACATTGTCTGTATGAATATGAATATTAACTGTCCATGCAAGCCGACACTTGTTTAAGTATGTTTGCTTACCGCCTAGTGTGAGGTAATTCTGAAGTTTCATAAGTGTCCGTGGGTAATGGAATACCCATTTGTAAGTTTGTATTAGTTATTTTTTGGACTAGTAACACTCGTCACTGATGTTGTTCGTATTATAAATGTCGGTCTTGTAATCTTGAGTCGACCTTTGTGGCCAACTTTGGATTAGGCTTTTACCCAATTGTAGTTTTTCTGGCTTGGGTCTGTATCATGTTGGATCAAACAAGCTCAAGCCAGACTAATTTTCACGCTATAAGTATGGGCCTAGATGGCCGTATGAGCATGTCATAGTGGTTGAGTATGCTCGACGAGCATATGATAAGAGCATGAGTTATCAGTGTATACGCGAGGTATACTGATGATTTGTATGAGTTAGACAGGGTTTTAGGCAAAGATTTAGGTCGTTTCACCGTTTAGTATCCATTTAAGATTTTTATGGTATCTCATTTGCATACATCTTAGGGATTTCAGACTACTGGATTGTGCCTCTGTGGGCCCAACTTGATTGAGTAGCAGACTTTTTTACCCGATTGACTTAAGGGTTTGTGGCCCATTTAGCCTTCTTTGCTTCAATTCCCGCATATGAAGTCACATATAGGACTTGAGTCAATTTTGACATTTGACAATCTCAGTACGAGCTTTCCATCCATATGTATAGTACATATACCCATAGGTGGGCTCCAATAGGCCACGCATCAATTTCCAGCTATTTTTCTCCAATTTTTGGAATTATTCACCCTTATTGTCGCCGCCACTTTGGCTCATCGCCGGTGAGATCCCAACCTTCTTCCAGCCACTTTATCGGTATGGTCATGACCACCTCGCGTTCAGCTATCAGTCCGTACCCACGATTGCCACCGACATTGCCACAGTCACTACCGACGATGGTGTTTCTATAGTCGGTTTCCATCACCGCCGCCACCACCCTTTTGGCAAAGCTGACTACCCCCAAAAACTTCATCTTGCCTAGATCTCTACTTTGAGACCACTCAGGACTACAACTGTGGCAGGGAACGCCACCCCGGCCGATTTTCGGCCAGCCAGTCGCCGGACTCTGCCGATCATCACCACTAGCACCTCCGCCTTAATGCCCTCTGTTGATCCTGATCGGTGGTGACCCCAGACGTGCCGCTGTCGGCATTTTATAATGACAAGAGTCAGGCACCTCCTCTAGCTCATTTTCCCATGATCACGTGTGATGCCCTCATTCGCGTCTGTCTCGTCATGCTCAAGTTTGCCAGTTCTATCCCATGCCATGTCCATCAGCCTAGTTCATGTTCGCGTAGTCAACCTAGCCTATTTCCCATTTAACCCAATCCGAGTTGGTTCAGCCCATTCGACTCCGTCTAGTTCAGCTCAGTTTGGTCTGGTTCAACTCAATTTCAAAATGTTTTCATCCGTTCTTGCACCATTTTCTGTAATCCAAGAACCCATTTATTAGTTTAGATGCATATTTACATGATTTATCAAGTTTGGATGTTATGATTATTTTTATTTATTTATTTATTAGTATTATTCATTTCTTATTATTTGTGTATGTATTGATTATAATGCATGTTTATATGATTAGTTATTATTATTAATGATAAATTTACATATTAATATAAGTCTTATTTGTGTTTACTAAATTATATGTATATATATATATATGTATATATATAAATATTTATTTATTTATCAATTTATCTATTTATTTGTTCAAGTGTATGTTGTTATTTATTTGTATTTAATTATGTATTCTTGTACTGTATAACTATGATATTATTATTTTCATGATTAATAAATATTAACTATTTGCTTATTAATTTATTTATTGAATAATTTATTTATATGTTTACTAACATGAGCATATGTTGGTATTTACTAGTGTTACCCATGTATTTATATAGTATAATTATATTAATATTTTGTGATTAGAGTATTATTTATCTAATTATCTATGAGTGCATTTATTTATTTATTATTATTATTATGTCTCGATTTGCATACTAAGTGTTCAATTGTCAGTTTATTTAGCACTGTCTTATTTATTACGGTGTATTGATGATGTAAGCCTACATCACGATGTTGCATCATATAGAGATGTCACTATTTTACTTAGGAGTGGGTTATAATGTACGCTTCAGAATCCAAGCTCGCCGTAGATTGTTAAATGTTTAAAATATATAATATTTACCCATGTTTTTAATGTAATTTTGTAAATCCTTGGTATAAATATTATTATTTAGGTGATATTTTACTTTATTTTTTAGGTAGTTAATATTTTATGAGATATGTTTAATTTTGGATTTTAATGTAGAAAACCATTTAAAATAAAGAGCCTTTTGGAATTATTGATCATGGTATTGGACCCCACCCATTGATGGCTACAATTAACAAAGCTCGATGAGACATTTGAGTAAGTCGAAGAGTTAGATACTTGAGTAGACATCATAATTAATTAAGCTACATCGATTTGTGAAAACCCTATTTGAATTATTGTATCTAATGGTCATCTTCTCTTCTATATAAAGGGGTGGTCATATGTTGTTGAGCATATCTCATCTCTTAGCTTAGGAGTCTAATAATAGAAATAGTTTAGTTTTTGTAATTCTTTTTCTTTTTATAATGAAAAGTAGTTTCTTCTTTATAGAGTTCTTTTCTTTTATTATGGAGTAATCCTTTATTTCGTTCTATAGAAGAATGGAACTTAATATGGTTTAATTTGATTCATATCAGCCTCTTTTTATTTTATTTAATCTGATTGTTTGAATTATCATGTTCTTAATACTAAGAATAGATTGATCGCCTATTTCTTTGATCATGAGATTTAATTAGATTTCGGGAGAAATTCATTAGATTAGTCATTGATAATTCATCATATGATGAGTCTTTTGACTTGTTTGTCATTATAGTCGGGAGATACACAATACTGTATGCGACTGTATAGGAAATCTGAATGCATTATTTTGTTGATTAATCAATTATCACTGGGAGGTAGAAATTGAAGCAAAATAATAAATGCATGAAGGAGCGGGAGCCACCATGTCATATAATTATCCTAGGTTGGCAATTCGAGGGAATAAAGATAAGAGTAAGATGTGATGATGATTAGTTTCATGTTAAGGGAAATTCGACTCTAGAACGAGTTTTGTATTCAACTAAAAATCTCTTTTTATTACTGTTTTGCTCTTAGTTCTATTTTCTATTATTAACGTGAGTAACTTGATCTCTCTGTAGAACAATATTTAGACATTTATCACTATATTACTTGTTTTGACCGTGTACACTTGCATGTCATTTAAATAATTCGAACATAGATGTGCAGACACGCTTAGAGCTTGGACCATTGATCCATAGAACTCCCTTTTCTAGATCTTTGCTCCATTGCCTGCATGTCGAGCTTAACAGAGTTTTAACCGTAGCACGGCATTGGCGGTGTTTTATCGGATCCCTCCAATGTCGGGGCATTCAGCTGTGTTTTTTACACTTGTTCAATAAAACTACATTGATGAGATCCTTAATTAGTTTTCGAACTGATGCGCCATAAATATATAATACTAGCCTCTTCTTTAAACCTATTATTATAACACCTCAAATCCAGTTCACGGTCGTAAACCAAACCGGCATGTTACGGGCCCCAATTAGGTCGGCTAACCCGAACCTAACTCGTACGGATCTAATCTCGGCGTCTTAAGATGAAGATACAACTTGTCATACATGGTTGAATGCATAAAAACCCTAACATGGTACTACATGATGACTTATCAAGTAATTCATGCACAAACTACGATTTCAATAAAATCAAATAAAATTCCTAATTAAAATGGACAGAGTATCCCCTGAAAGTGTAATTAGGGGCCACCCTGTCACAGCCACACATACAATGTATATATATATATATATATATATATATATCAACAGCTTTATTCACGCAGTCTAATCTACTATAACTCATTTTGAAAATTGGGTCTCAGTCTGCCTGTGCATCTATTCATGTCTCATATTGTCTCATCATTTCTCAACACTTAATCACATCGTCATGCTTTTCATTTCTTCTCATCAGTTCAAATATAATAAAAGCATATCAGAATATTAAACATTCAATCACCCAATATATATATGTGTGTGCAAAAGACCTCACTACTCCTCCGTCTAGGCTGGCACCTCCATCTCACATTCGTCACCTACATATAGTACAAAAACTGTCAGTAACGAGTGTTACCGGCCTGGAAAATAACAAATAACAAACTGGCTATGAGAGCAAACTCTCATACGAAAGAAAATATCATATACTCCTCGTGAACTCTCTGAAGGGCGTCTAGTGAGGAGCCACTGGGCTACAGAACCGATAGCGTCCCGAACTGACTGAACTGCTACTGTTGTTGCCTCTCTCGGCATTTTCCACATTTTTATAGTCTCAAATCCTAAGCCCTCTCCTTACCTCCATATTTCTCCTGGCCTTGAGCACAAAGACCGAGTACTCTCACGAAGTCGCCTTCAGTACCCTTTGAACCACAAGTCATGACATGCGCTGTACTAAATAGTACCCGTAAACCTCCATGTTCTCTGGGTGTGAGGAACTCAAATGCGGAGTTGTCAGGATCCCTCAGGAATGGAACAGTCTGTTGGCACTAATCCAGAGCCAGCTTTGACTGTCATGGCATCCTCTACATGGTACGTGCAGTCGATTTCCCCATCTCTAGTCTCACTGAAAACTAGATAAAAATATATAGATAGGCCTGGGAAGGGATTTATAAAATAGGCCCGAAGGCAACTTGCTGTGGATCTTGTTTTCGAAATCATTCTCGAGGGATCTCATTCTCGAGGGTTATTAATCCGAAAAATAATTCAGCTAAATGACCCGAGTTAAGTGGGATCCAATAAAACGCCACTTAACTCGTCCTACAAATAATAATCAAAACTACATTAGAAATAGCGTAAAAGTAGAGGTGAATCCTAACGGACCTGGTAGAAGCTCCAAGCGTGTCATCGCGCCTAGGCGGCGAGCTCCTACTCCGTACCTACACATCAGAGCTAAATACTAACGCCCGATA
>JAVDBV010059856.1:0-16129 GCA_032619315.1 Piper longum
TTTGCTAATTATGAACATTCATGTATTATTATTGTTTAAAATTGTAGAATGCTCATTGGCGGTAAATTTTGAGATAGACGTGCAAATAGATATAATTGGGCAATGAGGTTCATATTAAAAATGGGTTATGAATCTTCTAATACGAATAATATACCTTTTCACCACCTTAATTGTATCTTTTAAACTAATAAAATATTTCAAAAAATAACAAAAAATATTAATAAAAATTTTAAAAAAAATAATATTTTAAGATTATAAGATTTTTTAACTAACTAAATTACAACCGAATTCATAATAAAATATTCTTAAAATGTAATTGGCTATAGCCTAGATAATAATTCAAACCTTTATGTTAATATTTACAATTATTTAATTTTCTTAAATATAGTAAATATTTATTTCTATTCTTTTTCAATAGTATTTAATAATAATAAATTTATGTCAATATTTTTAAAATAAATTAACTTATATAATGTTTGTGTGTGGAAACCTTGGCTAGTTATCAATTTGGAAGATGACCCAAAACTTATTTTCATAGTAATATTCTACTTATGCACGAGACTAAATTACTTAAAATTTTATACTAGAGATGGAGAACATGTTGTCATGAGTAGACAACATCTTTCAAAGATGTTTAGCTGTGCAATCACCATCTTTGGACCAGAGCTTCAGTAATATAAAAAGGTTCTTCCAGATATTACTGATGCATTGCAAGAAATTGAGAAATTGAAGAAGGAAGTTGTGGACAATTTTCAAGTAAAAATTCGATGCCTCAATCAATTCTCCCGATCAACTAATGAACTCTATGAGACTGAACACTTTGTTAAGGATGTTGAGGAAGAGCTTAATCTGGCCCAACAAAAGCTATGTGATTTTGTTCCTGAATTTGCTGTCGACTGGCACATAAAAAAGGTCAAAACGTCAAGATAAAAATCAAAGTTCCGCCTATGCACTATACCCACTTTCCCTCTTATTTTATCTCACATATTACCATCCCCTTCCCTTGTGTCTTCTATCTTCTTCTCAAGTGCGCTCCAATCTTTGCTCTATTAGGTACTTCTAGGTTTTGATACTAATGTTGGCCCAACAGGTCTTTAAAGGCGACTTGTAATAAATGTCACGGGCACCTCTTAATCAAAAAATTAATTTAATGAATACGATTTTCTCATTAACTTATATACAACTCATCAACACCTTCTACGATCGATGTGGGATAAACCCAACAACTCCCCTTCACACATCGGGAGACCCTGAAGACAATCTCACTTTTCATTAGACGGTACCCACTTGGCAAACTCCGGTGCAGTGACCCCGAAACAATCATCAATCATCGGTGTCCCCCGATGACAATCTCACTTTTCATCAGACAATATCCACTTGGCAAACTCCGGTGCAATGACCCCGAAACAATCATCAATCAACGGCACCCACCTGACAAACTTCGGTGCGGTGACCCCAAAACAATCATCGGTGCAGTGACCCCAAAACAATCATTGCAAACTCCCTTTCAATTATCAGATGGAACCCACAAAGGAGAACAATCCACTATACTGATTAGGTACCCCTGGTGGAACTCACAAAGGATAATAAACCACAATACTTATTAGGTACCACTAGGCTCTAATAATCAACGCATTCTACGATCGGTGCGGTGACCCCGAAACAATCATCTGTGCGGTGACCCCCCGAAACAATCATCGCAAACTCCCCTTCAATTATCAGATGGAACCCACAAAGGAGAACAATCTACAATACTGATTAGGTACCCTTGGTGGAACCCACAAAGGATAATAAACCACAATACTTATTAGGTACCCCTGGGCTCTGATAATCAACGCATTCTACAATTGATGTGGGATAAACCCAACAACTTCCCTTTACACATCGGGGGACCCCGAAGACAATCTCAATTTTTATCAGACGACACCTACTTGGTAAACTCCGGTGTAGTGACCCCGAAACAATCATCAATCATCGGCACCCACCTGGCAAACTTCGGTGCGGTAACCCCGAAACAATCATCGCAAACTCCCCTTCAATTATCAGGTGGAACCCACAAAGGAGAACAATCCACAATACTGATTAGGTACCCCTGGTGTAACCCACAAAGGATAATAAACCACAATACTTATTAGGTACCCCTAGGCTCTGATAATCAACGCATTCTACGATCGATGTGGGATAAACCCAACAACTCCCCTTCACACATCGGGGGACCCCAAAGGCAATCTCACTTTTCATTAGACGGCATCCACTTGGCAAACATCAGTGCAGTGACCCTGAAACAATCATCAATCATCGGTGTCCCCCGATGACAATCTCACTTTTCATTAGACGGCATCCACTTGGCAAACTCCGGTGCAGTGACCCCGAAACAATCATCAATCATCAGCACCCACCTGGCAAACTTCGGTGTGTCATCAAGCGGAACCTATAATAATTATTGCTTCACAAATTCTCCTTAAATCATCAGGTGGAACCCACAAAGGAGAACAATCCACAATACTTATTAGGTACCCATGGGCTCTAATACCATTGTGGGTACCTCTGGGCTTTGATACCATTATTGCCCCCCCATAGGGGGCTTATAATAGGTGTTACGGGTCTCTCTTAATTAAGAAATTAATTTAAGGAATTAGGTTTTCTCATTAGTTTATATACAACTCACTAACGCCTTCTATGACCGATGTGGGATATACCAATATGCTCTTGTATTGGCAAGTTTACTTGCTGTAGTTGGCGAGTTTGCCAAACGAGCATCTCTGATCATAGTTGAGTTGGAGCCGAGTGCATTTTTGCAAGGAATAGGACTCTTCACCTTTTATGAACTACTTTTTGTTTGGCTCTTTAATCGGTCAATTGCACATTTACTAGTGGTGGTTCTTTTCCCAGTCAGGCCACGGTGGGTGAAATTGAAATTGAGTTCCTTCTACCTTGCACTGTCATTCTTTGTTTGCTCTTATACTTTCTCGTTCATTGGAATGATACTGCTAATATTTCTTCTTCTTTTCTAGCTTTTTATGTCGGCCTTCTCCGTTTTAATGTATGATCTTAACATAAGAGGAAGAACTGGAGTAGAAACACTGTATGAACATATGCTAGATGGCTATAGAAATCGGTTATCTCATTATTAGCACTATCCACATTCAATTTTTTATGCTATTTTTTGTATAGTCAATATTTAAATCCATTTTGATTATGACAATCACTCAAATGTAATTGTTTATTGGATTTTGGAGTTTGGAGTATAGTTTAAAAATTTGGGATTCGAACTTGACGAACATTTCATGGATTGGATTCAACTGGGAATCGACTTTAAAAGACTTAGATTCATTTATACTATTGTTTTAATTAAATAAATAAAATTCTGCATCAAATAAACGTATATTATTTTTTTTGACACTTAAAAATTGATAAAAATATAATTTAAATATTGACTTATCTAAAAATAAAATATTTTAAAAAACTCAGGAATTCAAATTCAACTTAATGTGTTATAAAGTTGACTTCAAGCCGATTCAAAGAGTTGGAATAAAAACTGAGTTTTAAAACTGTGACAATTTCACGAGAAAAGCCTCCACTATCAATTCATTTTGCTTTTGTTTCTAATTAATTAATGATACGTGGTTTGTACACGGGAGAAGTACAATTTATGATAAAGGGAAAGATGAGAGCACATTTTTTATAACATGCCTGTCTTGGACGGCCAGAAATACAACCTTTTGTTGTCTCGTTATCATGAACAATGTTCATTTTATGTAAACTAGGTTTCTTTTTGCTCCCGGTGAGTAAGACATGCTCTATTAATATCTAGGATTTAAGTGGTGCCCAATGGCCAATGCGTCCCAAATCTCCCAGTTTTACCATGTTCAAGAGCACTGTATCGCAAAGGACATTAATTTCTTGAAAGCATGTGTTATATTTGTACACAGTCCTTTTCTAGCATGCAAAAGAAATATTTGTCAATGAAGGATGTGGCGCTTTCGGGCAAAGAAGCAAGAAAAAAGAATCAGAAAATAGCTTGCTGCATAGCAGAATCATTGAAGGTAGTGGCATTGGTCTCCGGATGAGAGGTGAGGTAGGGGACAATGCCGCGACGACACTACGCGGGACAAAGTTGTTGTCTGGCCGCAATGCCACGGCCATGATACCCGAGAGCTTGGGTGCCGCAATGCCACAACACTGATTCAATTTTCTTACTTAGATTAAATTTTTGCCAGATATTTCCTTCTCATAATCGAATGGGCTGAAAAAAGGTTAACTATTTAATAAAAAACTTGCTGATTCAAGGGTAAGAGGGAAAGATAAAAACTCTGGAATTATTTTCGTAATAAAATCACCTCTCAGTATATTGTGTATTGATAATTCCCGACCTTTATATTGTGACTCGGCCCAATATGCAAATTAATGGGACTAAGGTAATTATGTAAGCCTAAGGCGCAAATTGATAAGATTAAGTCGTTCCAACCTTCATGCAGTGGTAATTATGTAATGATTTGATCCAAGTACAAATTAATAAGTTTAAGTCACTTTTTAAAAATAACTAACATATATTGAAAATTTATAAACCATGTAGATCTTAGTCTAATAAGTAGTGGATATGAGATTAATCTAAGAGATATACCATCCATAGTAATTTATGTAATTTTGCTTGACTTTGCCGATTTGGTGAGATCAATATCCCTAACAACCAATACATGAAAAACAACTAGACCCTCGAACATGAATATAAACTGGACCTTCCAAACCGACGCCCAACTTTTGCTTAATACTTTGCATACTTTCTTATTGGATCTAATCATACTCTTCTTTCTTTCTAGAAACTACCAACCCTTTCTTGGTCTCTCTTCTTGTCGTCTTCCTTCTTTTTCTATAGTTCAAAAGATCTATCTTCCATGTATGGCCAATTTTTTTTTCTTGTAGCCGGCGAGTTTGTTGAACGGACTGCACTGGCCATATTTTAGATGGAACTAAGTGTGCTTTTCCATGGTATAGGACTCTTTGCCTTGTCCGAATTAGTTCTTGTTCGGTTCTTTGCTCGGTTAGTTGCATTTTTATTAGTGGAGGCTGTTTTCTTAGTCAGGCCAAGATTAATTGAGTTCTTTCTACCTTTCACTAGGGCTCTTTGCCTTCTCTTACCTTTCCTCTGTTGGAGTCCCTCATCATATGATGAATGTAAGATAACATGCAACTACATGGAAAATCATAAAGACATGGAGTTATTCTAAGAGGTACGAAGAATTTGAAAAGATTTGTGGAAGACAATGAGTATTTAGTGTTTGGCTCTTTGTATTTATGAGGCTGACTTTCTTTTCCTATATATATGTAGTTGTACATGTGTAATTGAGAGCGGAAAGGAGTGCAACTGAAGAGTGTGTTATTTGAGTTTCACTGTGAGGTTTTACAGTGAGGCTCTCTATCTCTCTCTTTGAGAACTGAGTGCCTCTCCTCACAAGATATAGGTCTTTCCAATTAGATTGTCTCTTTCAGCTACAGTTTGAGGGTATTCCTAATTGGGGTGTGTTCCAGTTAGATGTTGAGTCTTCCCAATTAGATGTGGTTCCCATTTGGAGATTATTGAGGTTGAGTGGTCCCAATTGGATGTGTATCCCAGTTGGAGATTATGGATGTCATCGTCTGATTCAAATGATGAAGATGATGTACCGGTTTTGCCCGATGTGTATACCCATTATTTGATTATAGTAGATGATTTGTGGTTTCCCTTATATTTTGAAGGTTCCACGTTAAATTTGTATGTGTCATCTATCTTTTATCTTTGATTGGTTTGCCTTGTCAAAAAACACACAACATAGCATTTTGGGATTTTGTGTGTTAAAATCCCAACATTCTCATGCATTGGGGTGCTACCTCTTACAATTCTACTACTTTCATTGTTTTCCATGTCTACGTTCTCCATGTTGGTTTTCGAACTTAAGATTGGAGGAAGAGATGGGAGTGGAAAAACAATTTGAGATCAAGGGCTACAAGGTTGTACCATTCCAAAAAATGATGTGGGATGTAATCTACCCTTTTAATAAAGTTTCGAATTGGTCTGGATCGCGAAGGTATACGACCCTCAGGTTGTTTAAATTCTTTTCGCTAAATTCATTCCCGAGGACGCAATGTCTTCACAATCTTCCAGTGTACTACTCCCATACAGTATGGATCTCATGACCCTCCCTCAGGGAAAGTGACCCATATATCAAAAGGGATAGATACTCAACCTTTTTCTAAATACATAAGAAGCCAATGTCTAAGCCAACGGCGTGAACCCTTTGGAGGTTTATCACCAATTGAATAAACACGAGAGCCTCCACCACGCAGCCTTACCGATGTCCTATAATGAAAACCATCAAGTTGGCAATGGGGCACGAAGCCACCAAACATGTTCATAACCTTGAAAGAAATCGGAGAAAAATCTACCGTAACCTTCTCAGTCATGAAACGATTAGCGAATTTGGAAGTGCCTTCAGACGAAATGAGAGATTTTTCTTTTGAGATAGTCACCTCACATTCGTCCATAATCTGCAAGTACTCAGAAGCAACGTTAGGATCTGCGATGACTAAATCATCCCCATAGTTTAGGAACTTCTGACCATGGTTGCACTTTTCAAGCAACAAGCCGTGGGATGATCCCTTCTAGAAGCCTGTATCCCGCCTCAAACCTTGAGCAATTCATGTGAACAGATTCAGGTGCATAGCTTTTTTCCACTATGCCTATCGCCTTGAGCCAATTGAATGGTATATTATCACTTTGCATGGGAACCCGACTCTCAATCTCTTATATAGTGAGCCTCTATCTCTATGAAAGATAGGGCCCTTCTTTCTTAGTCAGATTCTTTCCTGACTTGAACCCAAGCAACTCTCTACGGACACTCTTACTAAACCCAAAGCTATTTTCATCATCGATCTAGCAGCATTTTGTCTTTCATCCCCTCTTTTGATCAGTATTTTCTCTCCCGGACTTTTCTATTCCTTACCATTCTCTATAGATATCCTATTCTGCCTGATCCACACTCTTCTATCTTATCCGACTCCAAAAGTATGGAAGGGAATGAACAACTAGTGTAGTTGACTGAATTGCTTCTTCTATTTTTGTCGTCTAGTTTCCTGACATTACTCTGATATATCTAGCCGACAGAAATAAGACTGCTCATAAGGGACTGGAACTCATACTGCAATAACAAGGGTCTGCGTCTGCTACTAGAAAGATGACCCTCAGACTGTATTCACTCACATGCATGGACCCAATTGGATGACAAGAAAGAGGCTCGTTAGGAGAAGGAAAGGAAAAAACTACAACTTTGGACCAAAAACCAAGTGGCATGAAACTTACACTAGAATGAAAAACCTTTTCAACTTAAATTGACACGACATCAAGGGTAACTGTAATGACAATATCATGAAGATCCCTATCAGCGACTACCATTAGGAGGACAACCACTTCAACTTAGACTGACACTATTGCTACTTATGTTATTCTCCCTTTATACTCTTTCTTTACACGAAAAAATGACCAGAAGAGACTACTATATTTATTCCATTCCGACTCCCCTTATGCCTTTGCTGCTCCAAAATGCTCTCTCCAAAACGAAAGTGAGTGAATGAAAGAAGCCCTCTTGCCCACTCTTCTTTCCCCCTATCGCTAGGGGCCTCGCCTTCCTTAGAAAAAAGGCTAGGCTACATTCGCTCAAAAAGATGTCTGTCTATTTTGAATTACCAAAAGTCGGCGCCCCTCAAACAAGCATGGAAAGGTGAGTTTGATTAAGAAGGATAGTCAGATCTATCCTACAACAGATGATGAAAAGAAAATGAAAAAAAAATATGACTTTAGAAGATGAATAAGATCAAAAAGCTCAGTGCTAATACTTGAATGTGCCGAGTTTTTCAAATTGAGTTCTTATTCTGAACATCCTCTTAAAAGTGGAGGAAGTTTGGGCATCGTCTCCATTCAATTATAATAGTATAAAATGTCACTTGTGTGAATTGTGCTCGTGTTAGTTAGTCAATAGAATTGAATGCTCTAGAATGGCCTTCCTTTGCTTTTGCCAAAAGCTTGAAGCATTCTGATCCAATTCCAACATGCGATCCACGATCTGTCCTTTTAGCCGAACGATCGCTCGCACTTCCTCTAATAGCCTCGTGTTTGGAGCTTCTACTCTTCCTGCTAAGCGGAAAAGAGTATGAAGCTCTGTTTGGGAGAAAGGTTGGTCCTCTTGCGAGTGGTTCGGCCCTGTCTCCTCAAGTGGAGGACCGTTGAGATCAATATCTAACTATGGTCACTTCGATGAGCTAGCACCACTCCCATCACCTCCGATGGAAAGAGGAAATCTATCCATGGCCGACAGAAGCAAATCGTCCAGCAAGTCGTTCAAAAACTGAATAAAGACTGCTAGGAACCAACCCCAGTTCTAGCAATAAAAAAGGAGACGATCCACAAAAAGTACGTTCAGACCGATAATCACTTGTCTCAAAAGAGACTTAATTAAGAAGCCAAATAAATTCTTTTTCATTTTCCTGGTCTTGTCGGATGGAATCTAAAATGGGAAGTTCATTTTCATTTGATCTCTCCGGAACACTAAAATCGTTCAGCCTTATTGACAAAAAGTGAAACCTAGCTCCCCGAAAACAACGTTTGACTTGCATGTGTTAAGCATATAGCTAGTGTTCCTTCTGAGCCAGGACCAAATTCAGATTTTGACTATGATTGGCCCTAGTGTGGTAGAACCTAGTGAACCGGGCGTACTCCTGACTACTCACTTTCACTATGAAATTGTAGTCGTTCTAGTTGTTAGTTTAGTATAGGAGCTACTTGTAAAGGACTTCCATTTTTACTTTTTTTGAACCACTCATGGGGCCACGTGAACGCAGGTTTTCCTGGTTTATCCTGATGAATAAAAACCTACATCAAATGGGAAGAGGGTGGGCATGAAAAAAGTGGTTTTCTCCGGCAAGGGAGACTCCCGTTGGTTGCCTTCGCCTCTTCTGCTTTTTGTGCCACATTCAAGCAAGAGAAAAGCTCTTCTTCTTAGAATTTGAACAAGTGAATGGAATGATTCCTCCCCCGAGGGTGACTTCACTACCTGGACCCTCGTCTCTTGAACTCGTTCTGGCAGCTTGTTTAATGGCACCAGCATCTCATCTAGTCTAGATCGATTCCCCGAGAGCTTCTTCTATAGCAGGCTCTTTTTCCCATTTGGTCTTTCCTGGTAATAAGGCAAAGACTTTCCCTATCACGACCGCCTTCCTTTATTCGGAATGAATTTGTTTCAAAAGAAAGAGCTTTTGAACCACACCAATTCCATTCCAATTCTATCAAACAGAGCAGAATAGCTGCCATCAAGCTGCCCCTTTCCCTTTAGAGCGAGGGCCTTCCGAGACCAATGCTATCAACAAGTAGCTAGACTAACACTGACTATTCTTGCATCGAGAAAGAGTGAAAAGGTCTCCCCTCAATAATTTATGTTGTTCTTCTTTTTTGCTGCTTGATTACTTATCTTATTAAGAGAATTCTCTGCCCTACTACTGTCTGTGGTAAGTCAATCTGGTTTGCTTGAATCCAGCTTTCAATCGGTTATTGTACTCTCTATTCTATCTTGCCTTGAGCTTGCGCTTGGTATTCATTCTTTTATGCCTTTTGCCAGGTAAGGTTTTCAATCGAAAATGGATGAAATAGCATCTCGGCTCCTATCCTGGGATAAGTTGAATCTAGCTATCCCCCCTTCAGTCTATATAACTCTAAGCGGAGTGCTAAAGCCCTTCTCCCTTCTATTTACTTTTGCTCTTTCCTAGCTAGGGATAACTTTTATCCGATTCTCACTCACTCACTGAACAGCTCACAAATCTGCACATTTCGAATAGAACATTTTTCATTTCATAGCATCTGACTTAATCAATAGAGAGAAAGAAGTCCTTTAAGTAGCCTTTTTTTTATCTACGATAACAGCATCCACTTCTTTAACTCGAGCAAGAAAATCTCTATTTTTTCGCCTCCTGAGGGCATTTTAAACTGAATTACTAAACTAACATTCATTCGTGCAACATGTTCCTGTTCTGGCGATGATACTTAGACTATTAGAACCAAAGCCATTATTAAAGGCATTGACTTCATTCCTTCCTATTCTATTCCGAAAGGCTAAAGACCAATTGTCGGACTGATGAAAGTTTAGGGAATTCCATTACAATTAGGATTTGGCTATGATCTGTGAGCGTTATCAATCTTCGCCTTGATACTGGGGCCTTTCTCCTTTTCTTTAAAGCATCTTTCGAGCGAAAAAAACTTTTTTTTTTCAGATTATGGAACTGGGTTGGCTGCTCTAGGCGTTAGTGCTCTTCTAAGCTCTCCATCGATTCTTAAGACAAGCAGTTTTAACTGGCCCACAAAGCTCCGCAAAGCCTCTCATTTGTGGGCACCTTGGTACCACATTTTCTCGAAGCCAGTCTCGAGCTTGACGAGCAATACCAACCTGCCGATCCGATCCTCACTCGCCAGTTAGAGTCAGATGGACTTAGACTACCCCAGGATCCGACTCCCTATAGGAGTGCCTGGGCGCAGCTTTCTCGATCAATGAAACTCACTTTTGAATGAAGACAGACAGACTCCCTAAAGAGAAAGATAGAACTGCAAACATGAGATTCTTCTTTATTATGTCATTTCTTGCATGAATTTTATTGAATTGATTCATCGTAGAAAAATTCTCTTATCTTATTTAGTAGAAGAAGATCGATCGCCCTAAAGCTAGCGCTTAGAATCTCTAGTGAAGATGGTGTTACTGAGGAAGATAGCCCACCCTTTCTTGAGCCATAAATTTTCTTTTATTTGGTTTGGTCAACTCTCCTAATGGGATGACTAGTGAAATAGAGTTAACTTAGAGGTGGGAGTCTTTCATTGAGCATTGAGCCGAGGCGCAAGACTGATCTCCGATAAGTGAGCCGTAAGGCGAAGGTGAGGACATGTCAACCTCTCAAATACTAATGGCGTGACTGAGCCAAATATAGATATAAAGGCATATCTATGGTGAGAAATACGGTCATGTCTGGTAAACAACTAACGAAAAGAAAGAAGCAATGGCTTCTGCTCTATAGTTTTCTTTAATTGATAGGAGTAGCGCCTGCACTTTCTTTCTTCTTTCTGGGGTATCTTCCATAATGAAAGGTATGGCTAAGTCTGAGTTTCTCGAGCGATCTAAGAGAAATTCTCCAACTCTAACCAGTAGTGAGATAGAGTTGACTTAAGTGAACTAGAATAACTAGCGAATCCGGTGTATCTGCGCAAGATGAATGATGCTTTATTGAGCATAGACTATATTAAAGTTTATCGAGAAAAGCAAGGGGGACCAGGTGAACTGACAAGATTGACGAAGTTGAGTAGACAAGCGCAAGATGAAAGCAAACCGTGCATGAAGCAAAGAGTGGAGTTACAAAAGGGACTCTATGGCGAGCTGTAAGCTCTAGGTAAAGGTATGTATGATAGGCTCTCCAAGCGAAGCAAAGCAAAGTATGGGATTTAAGCATTATTAAAACAAAGTAAACGACACACATTGATTGCATCGTAGATCTAATCTTTCCTGGTAATCCCACGCGGATAAGCACTTCGCATCTTAGCGACGGTTCTTTGCTTCAGACATCTCCATGAAAGAAGATTACCACCGATGAAAAGGCAATATCCACTCGTAGATCGGGGATTGAGGGCTTGGTTATAGAATATGACTCTTTTGCATATCTTTAAGATAGTCTGCTGTTGACAGAGGGTAGGGTAAGGCAGTACTTCATCAATCAATCAATCAATCTCTTGTCATTTCCGAGTTGTAAGATCCCTCCTTAGTCCAGAGAGAGTAGCAAGGAGAAGGAAATCCAACCAAACAAGCTTTCCTTACTTTCAAACTTGACCTTGACTACTGTACTTCAACCTTAGCCTATGCCTTCCACACACAGGACAGAGGAATTCACTCTCACACACACGAGCATGAGCCAACCCCCCTAAAAGAAGGCCTTTCTTTAAAGTCTATTTGAAGGAAGAATTGTTGTTCCCTCATCGAGGACTTTCTTTACTGAATTGCTCACCGGAACTACTTTTCTTTCACTTAAAAATCATCTTTATTGCTTCTAGGCTTTCGGGGAATCGCCCAAAAGGGATCATTATCTTCCAGACAAAACTCAATTTGGGAGTTCACCTGCTATTCGTAGATCGCACTCAAGACAGCTCACTACTTTCTGGCTTGGGAGTGCCTTCTTGCTTCTTAAAATTGACTTAGTCAATCTCTCTCCTCCTTCTGAGATATCCTTCATAAAGTCTTACATAAGAGATAGATAGAATCGCAAAGAGTATGTTTGAAAGGGGGTGTTAGCGGGTTTCAAAGCATTGAAGGCCAGGTGAGAATAAAGAGAGAGGGAGAAAGAAATAGCAAGTATTACTCTTTCTCTTTGAACGAATCCGAGGAAGAGGAGATTGATTTGAACCTAAATCCTTGGCTCGCCCATGTGTCTATGAAGAGGAGCTTTTAAGCTAAGTCACTTCTTTCGTCTTTAGCTTGACAGTAGGAATGTGATCTTTGCCTTTAAGCTTTGAGCTTGGCACCTTGGCTGTTTAATCTATAGAACCGGATAGGCTAGGCCAATTAGTTAGAGTGGTTTGATAGTTTTTGTTCTAGCTTCATCAGTTGCCATTGGTCCTGTCATCGTATTAAAGGCATGGCCTTGTTTGATGGAAGAAGATGGTGCTATCGAATCCGTACTTCGCAAATCCGCATTAGTGTAAATCCGGGGTTGAAGGAGTAAGCGCAGCTATGAAATTCGCATCTGGCTTGACAGCTGGAAAGCTTGACTTGGCTTGGCTAGAAGGGACGAACGACAAAAAGTCTTCTTTTTTTCTTAGTCTTAGTGGAGTTTGGATTCCGCAGAACCTATCGGAGTTAGTGTGGTATAGCTGTTAGTAAGGCGTAGAGCAGTAGCGGTCTTCATTTTTCCTGTTACAAAATCGACTCTGAATGCTGTTCATGGCACGGTTAGCAGTGAAAAAGAATTACGATTGTTGAAAAAGTTTGCTCTTTCGATTGTGATTGCTCTTGTGAAACTCTGAGGTGAGGAAAACCCTTCCTTTAGGAGTGAAGGCAAGATCCGACTTTCTATCGAGTGAATAGCAGGCTTGTAATTGAATTGAGATTGGCGATTAAAGATCGAAAATCTCTGTCTTTCTCGCAGCTTGTGCTTTAAAGCAAACGAATGGAACTAAAGGAATGATTGTTGACTACACACGAGATTACCTCTGATTCCTACATGCTTTAATAGAGATAATATCCCAGCAAGAATAGAAAGACTATATAGGAGAGACTATGGAATGATTAGCCTTAGCGATTCTTCACTCCTTGTTCATAGCTAAGCAAGAGTGAGCTTATTCAAGCAGATAAGCGAACGGCGGACAAGGTGACAACAGCAGTTACTTGTGCAGCGGCAAGAGTGGACATCCCTCAAAGACTAGCACCGTCTTCTCTTATTCCTGAAAACATCTGCAATGCAGTCATTACAAAAAGACTATCGTCTCTCACATGAAAAGCAAGCAAAGACCTCCCCTTTGGTGGCCTACTTCCTTGAGAAGAGTGAAAGCAGAATCTGAATCAGACTCAGCAAGAAAACGGATGCGCACTAACGCCAAAGGCTTTCACGTAGGCAGCCGTTGCTTGTTGGATCTTGCCTAAAGAAATTTCCATTGAGCGGGGTCAGTCTCAAAAAGCATTTAACCGGCCCTCATGCCCTGCTTGGCTACTTGACACCTTGATTAGGCTTTTCTATTCTTCGCAGAGAAAACGAAATGCTTTGGTCACGACTAAAAGTGAAGTAAGGTGCGACAACGCTTTTCACGTCTCGAATTTAGATTTTCAGTCTATTCCCTTTCCCGGAAGCCATAAGAGCCCCTTAACCCATGTTCTGTTCATCTAGCCAACTAAGCTTTCCATCAACCGCTTCATTAAGTCACTACATGTACTCACCTATCCATCAACCAAGAGAGAAGGGAATGACCAAGCAAGCGAGCAGAGGAAACTAGATGTTGAGGTGTGAAAGCCTTCTATTGCACCAACAGATTATTCTCATACTCCCACACTAGTTACTAGTTGACTGAATATGAGAACTCTTGCACTGGGAATTCAACTAACAGCTGATTCCAGAAATGTGGATATTCCAACTTCTTTCTCTTCCTCAACAATGGCAATAGCACAATAGATCAAAGCAGCAGAAGAGAAAGGAGCGCGTGATTCCCTAATAAGAGAGGTTATGCAATACAAAGACTAGTTGTGAAGTAGCTAGGAGCTTTCTGCTTGTAGCTTCCAGCTTCCACTAATCACCCTTCGGTTAGCTCATTAGGGATTCAACAAGCAGAGGTGATACACTCACTTAAAGCCAAAGAGGAGATAGTGCACAATGAAGACCAAAGAAAGGACCTGAGCATCAAATTAAATCCTCTAATAGACAGGAATCATCTATTTTGAGGGTTCCTCCACCGCCTATTTGACTCAGGAATTTCGGGCAAAATCTAAATTCCAAGTACAGTACTGAACTTTATTCGGCCAACATGTTCGCAAGGCAGTTGGGGGATTTACCCAAGCTATCCTTTTATAGCGTTCCGCAATATCCATCTTCTAGTCAGCCTCTTGTCTTGTTTAAGGAAGTCCCATCCAACGAATAACAAAACTATCTATTTCGCACCCTCTTCCTTCCTTGCCTGGCTTCTTAGCCTATCCTACCCCTCCAGCTGCTAGTAATTTCATGAGTAGGGGGTTCAGCCCTTCTTTACGTTTACGTGCTCATTATTTATAGCATTTGCTACAGCTCTTATAGGCTTTATAGCGCTGCTTTCAAATGCAATGATTGGGCCCCCTATATCAGAGGTATTCACAACAATTGTTCACTCAAAGTCGGCTGGCAATTGGCAATTTTATTGGAGTTGTATTGGTTTTATTATACTCCTCCCGCTCACGCTAGCGAGTCTTTTTTCTTTGATCTTCTGCCCCTATTTCAGGTAAAATACGCCTATCCAGGGACGTGTAAAGTAGCGGTAGATCCACATAGGTGTGACATCATTCCGTCAATTCGTAAATCTACAATAGCGAGACCCCCCTTTTAAAACACTGTGGCAAGAATCGGCACTCGTGTAAAACCAGTGATTCGAGTCACAGGTTTTATAGTCGTTAGCCGATTGGTTCAGCCGTCGGTTCGAGTTGAGTGTATTTCAGAACACGTGTACTGAGCCGATGCAGGTCACGTGTATGAGCTGTGAGGGTGATGCGTAGCGAGGATGTGATGATAATGACATGAATGAGCAGAGAATGAGTTATCAGAATGCATGAGAGTATACAGTGAATGATTTTAGATTCATTATTTTCTGATCGTAGAAATAGTTTTAGGCCGTTTACCGCGTTAGGACGCGTTATGGGTAGTTTTGGAGTGGTTATTAGTTATAGAGCATGTCATTTGGATGTTGTATGTTTTATTTTAATTTATAAGATTTTTCCTGATTTTTCTAGATTTTCTTTAAGATTTATTACGCGTTAGTTATTATTTTTGACTCGAGATGGACTCGAGTTAAGTTTTATTTACGAAATTGCCACCCAACGTCCTTCTTTTTTTCTCCCCCGAATAATTTCCTCACCCACCCAAAACCCTAGCCGCCCCCATGCGCTGCCGCCGCGGCCTAGCGCCGCCCGGCCGCCGAGCGACGCCGCCCCACCCCACCACGGCGTCGCCTTGCCACCCCGACCGACCCCGGCCGCTACACGCCGCCGCGACGCCGGGAATCGCCGAGGTTAGCGCCGCGCCCGCGTGCGATTGCGTCGCCGATTCCGGCGCCGCCGAATGCCGCCGTCGCCGTCCAGTGGTGGCCTCGTCGTCGTCGACCTCCCAGCTACCATCCCCGACGAGATCACCGCCGATCACAGCCCAGACCGGCCGGAGCAAGCTACCCACCACCGCGCCAGTTTTGGGCATTTTCCGGCAAGCCGCCGCCTCCGTCAGCCGTGTTGACACTACAGACACAGCGGGCTTGCCAAGACGGTTCCGATGGTACCCTATATGGCCCCGATCCGGTCGATAGACGCCGCCGGCGACTTTCCGGTGGTTTTCCGGCGAGAGTCGCCGG
>JAVDBV010059857.1:0-16553 GCA_032619315.1 Piper longum
CCCCCCCCCCCCCCCCCCCCCCCCAAAATGACCTCTCAAACGTGTAAACGACCCTATTAACTACTTCAAAAACACAATATATGCTAAACAAAACCACACTAACAAGCACCTACTTGAGCAAAAGCCTTCCAAACCAAGGCATGAGCCACATCCACTCTCCCTAAAACCAAGAGCCAAAAGCCAAGCCAAACCAAGTCGAACCAAAAGGCAAATTGAATCAAATTAAATGCCAAACCAAACAAAACAAACAAATAAAATCCTAAGCTAAAGAGCAAGGATTTTACATTAGTATGTTAGCTAGATTATACTAAACTATCATCCAAAGAAACATACTTAAGGGTAAGAACATAACAACTAATCGCAGACAATGCTTGTTGTGATGTGTTGTTACTGTGGCAAGTCTGACTTTAAGGCTATTCTTTGCATAGGTTATAGTACTGTATAAAATGTACAAAAATCATGTAATGATCTGATAAATATCTACTTTCAACTCAAGAAGTTTGGGGTAATTTGGGTGTCATTCATTTAGTTAATAAAATCGGTCAATTTGAGTGGATAGGAATGCAAGGTCAAACCTAGTCCTAAGCTTGTGTTTTAAAATTCTAAAGCCTAGTCATTTGGTGCTAAACTTTCCTAACATTTTACCTAGACCTTAGCTTGTGCACCTATCAAATCACCCTAAAATTTCATATAATTTGGATTGCTATCTTAGCCTGCAGAAATTTTCCAACCTATAGAGGTTAGGTTTGCTCTGTGTAGGTCCAAAAATTTCCTCTCCAATGGCATCCCTTCCCACCTTTCCTCAAACCAAAATATTTGGAGTTTTTGTCTAAATTTTTTTAGAATCACAGTTCAAAGTTTTGGATAGCTTCCCTAATTTTCCCAAAATGTTTTGGAGTCTCCAAACCTGTGAATAAACCTTATCAAATTTTTTGCGCAGCCCAGAAACACTGTTCCAGTCACCCTTAACCTACATTAGTGAGCCTTGGTCGTCAGGATAGCCCATGGCCCAGTCCATGATAGTTTTTGTGTCTGATCCATAGTGAGTGAAAGCCCATCATTCCAAATTTCAGCCCCTTTGGAGTTTGTTTGGTCCATATAAAACATCGTTGGGATAAGCTCCTTAGTTAATTATGGTTAAGTCCTAATCAAGATTATTCATTACTTGCACCAGAAATTATCTAAACACTATTGAGTTACTTGATGATGATTAGTGACTACTTAAGTAATCTAAGTGTGTTTGTGCATGTGTGGAGGTTTTGCCTCGTTTTGCATGACAATTTGATTACAGAGTGATTAGGGTTTTGTTTCACTGTTAGAATTCACGGGGTGAGTTCACCGAGTTAGGATGAAGAGCTCTACTCATCCAGGTCTATAAGACTCCTCTTCTGCACCTTCTTCTTTAACTCTTTGTATGATGATTTCAACCAGTTTTAGACATTAGGATAAAATTTGTGGCATTTTATCGGATCAGCCTGTGTCGTGCCATTTTATCGATTTTTTCATTGTTTAATAAAACATCAAGACTGAGATCCTTTGATAGTTTTTGAAAGTGAAAATGAAAATATTATAATATATGTCCCTACTCAAGCCTACTATATAAGCATTATGAGGGTTCACGGCTTTACGAATGAAAGAGTTGTACGGAGATATACAAAATGCACTAGTACTTCCACCCTAAATAGGGCAATGTATGAGGGTACTACAAAATGTAACATATTTTTAAAATTTACGACATTGATTTCGAGCCATTCGAGTACAATGGTGGGTGGTATATAGAGGATGTGAAAGTGTAAGTTGGTATGTTATATTTTTGTTTGTCATACTTAGCATGTTGGGTTACGTTGTATCTTGTATGTTATGATCGAGAGTGCCTAGCGTGGCTATCCTATGACTTGCTGCCCGATGAGGCTTCTGGAAGTTCAAGTTTCCTCGTGGGTAATGTGATACCCATCAACCAGTATTAATTATCAGTAGTTATCTTCAGTCTAGTAATTAAACATGTTTGATTAGTAACAATTTTCCTATATATATATATATATGTATAAATTTATGTGCCAATGGCTGACGTATGAAAACTGATCGACAGGCTCACTGCAAGGATGGTGCCTTGATGTTCTGCATCATGTGGGTACCGTGTGTGATTATTTGATGTCATGTATTTTTGTGGAACTATATTGTGTGATGTAATATTATTATGTGGGCATGTGCTCTTAATTTCATTCTCGAAGCAATTTATGATGACTTAGAGTTGGGGCTGTTATGGTGCTTGTACTATTTCATATGACTTCTATTATTTTCACTATTATTATTATATTTTAGTGCAGGGTGATAACTTTGAGGTAGTGTCTATCAATCTTCTAGTATGAGAAACAAATTTGGTTGTAGCCATGTGTGTGTGCTGAACGTGGACTAGCAGAGGGCATAGTTCACACCGCTTGAAGCATCAACGTGAAGACCAAGTGTTTGGGTATGAAACCCTAGCACTTCTAGAATGCTTGTTATTTAGTAAATTATGATTTGTGGGGTATGTGGAACTAGTAACCATGACCCGAATGTTTCCTTATTATAATTTTCACATCATCATCTAATAGGTTGCCTAACTCAAAGACTAGAACTAAGTATAAGAATTAGATCATGCATACACGTTCTTTAAATTCCAACCTCTTACCTACAGCGGAGCTGTTGCCTCTATTGTAGGTCAAAGTGATTTTACACATTTGATAAAGTTCACCCTCTTAGGCCCATGGTTAGGATTCTTAAGTTAAGATCTTTCATATAATGTATATGATCAACATGCATTGGGTAGAAGTCCTAATAAGTTTCCCTCCTTAAGTATCCTTGAGGGTGGAAATCTAATTCTTCGATATTAGTATGAATTAGTATCCCAACAAATAACTTTCCAAATTATGACATGATGGCTTGGCCGAACCAAATTGGAGTGTTACATGGATGCTATTAATCATGACACCTTAGACATCCATTTTAAACCTTTAGATTTCACGCCAAATCTGAAATTACACCTATAAGAAAAATGATCATTGTTATAACAAGTAAAACATGAAATGAAGGCTAAAGTTTACGTGAGAGGTTAAACGTTCATGACTAGTTGAGGGTCACAAAACCTTTGTTCACTGAGCCAAGAATTATTATTATTACATTACAAGAATTCCTACAATAGAAGACATTTTTCTCTTATTAAATGTGCCAATTCATTCAACACGTTTTAGGCAATTGATGATTATTACATGATCTTTAGATTGGCTGTCTTCAAAACTCTTCTTAATTTTATGTTTTGATTGGTGAGATGAAGTGACTCAGTGAAAAGATCTTCATATGCTTGATGCATCTCTTCATTAATTTATTATGGATCTTATGCGTTGGCGAACTTGTCCAATCATAGAATGTAATTTGAGATAAATAAGTTATTCGAATTAAGTCAATAAGAGATAGGGTAAAAAATATAAACAATGCCATAAGAACCAATGCCTACTCCACTCTTTTATCCCACCTTTGGTTGGATAGGTCTTCTTCTAACTTCCACTATGGCCAAAACACTTGTACAACACAAGCAACAGCACTTGCCCTTCTACAAGCTCACACCCAAACCCGAAGCAACAAGCAACCACTAGTTCATTCCGAAGACACACCCCGAATCCTAAGGCAACTAGCACACACTAGTTCTTCAAAACCAAAGACACCAGAACCACTCCAACCAAGAAGCACAACCGGGCACTAATGCAAGTGCACACACCAATGCCTCACCAATTGCAACCTGATTAGTTTAAAGCAATCTCACTCAAACTCAAACCAATCTTGTTACAAAAAATACACTCAAGATGTTACAAATAATACAGGAAACATGTCTCTCAATATCTTGATGTCGATGTTGATAGTTGATGAAACCTACTCTGAAGCTTACTCCACTATAGCACACAACCACTTTTGAAACTCTTTTTCATCCAAACTTGCTCTCAAGTTCTTTCTACTTTTAGTGTATAGAGTTTTCACTTGGCCAACCTTTCTTTCACCAAGACTTCAACTTATATAGGTCTCCAAAACTCCAAACCCAAACTCTATCAATTTCAAAATAGTCTCCACTCATTGAATGAGCTTCAAATTCCCAAAGAAGTCTTCAATGAAGTGGTTGAGACTTTGAATCCTTTGGTGAAGTGCCAAGGTAAACACTGAACATCTCGAAAGGTTGAACAACTAGAGTCAAAAGGTCAAGTTTTCAAGTCCAAGCTTTCAAACTCAAATCTTCAAGTTCAAAATTCAATCCAAAATGTGAATATATTCAGGTTTGACAAGCATGATCCGCCTTGCTCTAATTCATCGGAAACTCAACTTTGAGCAAACTTCATGTCTCCAACATCAATTATATTTCATCATCAACATTAGATAGACACCAAGTAATAGACATAACACATGTCAGTTTCTAGGCATCAAATCTTTGCACAGGGTAATATGGATAGGGTCTGACTAGGAAATAGCACAAACATCATTCGAATAGTACAACCGTCATCTAAATAGAACAACTACCATCTGATCAGCACAACCGCCATCCAAATAGCACCTCTCTCAACCAAGAAGCACACCCACCATCCGACACATATGACCACAAACAAGGGGGATAGTGGCTGAATACCGTTTGTAAGAACTCAATGTGTCCCAATGATGGGCGGAATTCCCAAGCCAGTAGAGGCACACTGATAGATTAATAGCAATAACAAATAGAGACAACGACAAACATACATGAAGGCTAAGGAAGACCGGAAATGATAAGGTGGGCATAGTGGGAGTCAGATGAATTAGTTGTAAGAAGGTTGAGTTAGTGGCCCTAGGGACATAACAATAATCACATGGGAAGATTTCTAGATGATCGAGTAGACCACTAAGCAGGTAGCAAAATAGCTAAATGGGCAGCAGATGACCAGTATTGTATTATAGGTAGATAGAATAGTAGCATCTTAGATACGACCAAAACGGTGAGATGAAGGAAAGAAGGATCATGCCATCAACTTCACAGTCAATAAGGAGTAGCCACCTAGTCAGATGTTCATGCTAGCAACCAGACAGGTAACCCACAATAAGGTGGAGAGGCCATTGGCTAGGGAGAATAGTACACAGCCAAGACAAGTTCTAGCAACCATATGGATATAGTAGCAGCTAGACCAAGGATTCAGTGTCAAATCAGGAGACCAGCTTCCAAAAGGACACCTCGGCAATAGAGATGATGGTGTCTAGATGGAGTTCCATGGAGAGCATTGCTACGTTATAAACAAGCTACCTATGACCTTATCATCTCTGCTTGTGAGTCTATAATAGTGGTAATATCTAAGTGAGTCAAGATAGTGTACTATAAATCAGCGTGGGATGAATAGTTACAAATTATAAACGAACGGATCAAACACATATCCAACCTTATTACCGGTTCCTGTTGGCCTGAGGTGTGATAGTGGTTTTTTTGGATGAGTGTTCCTCATGCACTAGAATGCGTGTAACTAGTACTTAATCAAGAAATACTTGTCTACTCTTTACCCATTGGACTAGAGTCATAGAAGCCGTCCTTTCCGATATGTTTATTGTTCCTTCCAAGATAATGATCAGATCCATAGTACACAATAATTTTAGAACTTCAAAGTATACAATACCTTGACCATACTATGTTTCATGCCACCCTATCTTAGCATACACGTTGTTTAGTCAGTAACTACATGTGCAGGCATTGAAGTCATGCCATTTGGGTAGCCTCCTTGATTGGGCACCTCAGTAGGTTCTCTTAGTACATTTTATAGATTACACCACTACCATATCCTAGTTTTTTTGGCTAGTTACAACACCCATGATTCATAGGATGTTCCGTAACATGATTGGATGCTGAGTGGGATCAGCTTGACCTCTAGACCACCTCATAGCTTGAGGTAACCATGGAGGGTTTCCTTAGATCACCGTATACCATGACCATACCTTAGACCGCATTCACTTTTATCCATGGGAGACAAATATGTTTGCATACTTTGGTCACACGTGTGTGAGTATGTCTACCGCATAAGTCATAGCAAAGTGAAGTGTGTCTCTGGTTTTGAGCCAGCCAGATCATCATGGTATGATAGCAGTTATGGCCTCCTTGAGTAAAAATTTTGGGACAAAATTTTTCTTAATGATGGAAGGCTGTAAAAGCAGGCCATCCAATCGGATGTTTTAGTTGTGGTTCACAGAGTGGACCTATAGCTAGTATCTTATATTTTGACATGTTGTGTTTTCAACTATTAAGGCACAACCCATAGGAGTCAAAAGGCCAATAGGTAGTTATGTTTTAATAGTCAAGTCAACCTATGTTGATGAAAGGACTTAAGTAGTTTCACCTAGTTTTCCCAAGTCTAAAGGAGTTAACTTCTTAGAGGTCAAATAGGTGAAGGACATAGTTGCTTCGGTAGTTATTTGCCAAGACTTACTAGATAGTCCAAAGGGTATTTAAGTTAGTATTTTTTTGTTAATTTATTTTAACAAAGTATTATGATTTTCATGAAGCCTTAGATAAAAATGACCTGTCTAACCAGCTACACACAAGGGTGGAATTTCACTCTTAGCTAGAACCTACATGGCTAACAATCTAGACACAAGGGTGGAATTTAACTAAGTCAAGTAGGTTAATTGAGTAGTTAATTTTACATTATGCTATGCTAAATAGTTTATTATCCATACTTAGGCTTAAATAATATTGTTCATGTTAAGTGCAATATATACATGTTCTGATCGATGTTTAATCAACTTTTATATTGCTTAATCGATTGAGTTTAGTCTTACTTTCTTGTTTATTGTTACTATATATGTATGTAGTGAACTTAATACCTTTTGAGATACTGAGTAGACATGTTAGATGTAGGTAGGCACTAGAACATAGGAGTGACAAGATGGAGACTATTAACATTAGTTCTAATTTTTATATTATTTTATATATTGTTTTAGTATAACTTATATTATACATACGTGTTAGGGATGACCCATATAATGTTCTTAATAGGATTATGCATGCTAAAATTGAAGTCATTACATGTTTTGCTTGTTCGCTATAGTATTTCCTTATCAGATTACTTATTAACTTGTTTCCTTATCGTGCCCGATCAAGCTGTTGTGAATGGGTTCCTTAACATCTCATTTCCCTTTGAAAAATATCTATTTCAAATCATATAACTTTTTTATTTCTAATAGACCACAAGTTTGGTTAAGACTAATTATCCAAAAGAAATTCCTTGCCTCTATGTCCGTTTTGAATATTCCAGGTTTTATCCTCAAAATGTAAAAGTCATAACTCAATGTGGGAACTTTGATTGACATGATTCTTTTTGAATTGGAAATGTTAGGATTTCTACATTCTAATCCTAAAATTTCAAAATTTTTCGGCACGAAGTCTGCGATGAACTTTTGAAGTTGACATATCCAATTTATCCAATACTCAACAATGCAATAATTTCCAAGTATTACACCTATTAGGTTAACATAAAAATTGTTCTAAATAGAAAATCTATTAGCAGTGGTTGAACATGGGTGGCCCTAACAAAACATGCTTAACTTAGAAATACAAGTTTGTGCCCTGAAGGGCCTGCCGGTATTTTACTTCCTTGTCTCTGTAACAGTTTTGAATATTCCAGGTCAATAATGCAAAAATGTGTGGCCGCCACAAGACCTACTGAAAAATAGCCTCCACTAACGATCAAAAGTATGGTGTATTGTAGCGTAGAACTTGGCTTCGGCCCTTAATAGGGATACAGTAATGGTGTGTGGCATAGTATGTGTAGTGAACCAGTCAAATTGTGTGAAACTGATAAAAAATAGTTGTTAAGTTTAGGCCTTGCAAGCTTCAATTTAACTTACACAACACACAAAACCATACGTTTTAGTTTTTCTTTTGAACTTGCATTGATAACATGATCACATAGAGCATAATAACAGGGTTACTTTAAAAAAAAACGTTTTCAGACGTTGATTAAACTGATTAATCTTCGAGAAAACTAGGGATCTCAAAGTTTTCCAAATTACAACTAATAGAACCTGATTTCCTTGTGATTGACTACTCAGCTGCACTTTTGTTCCCAATTTGAGTAATAAAACATATATATGATGTTAATTACCGGGCCTAGACTACATAAATATGTATGAATGTTGTGACACGACATGACATGTGTATCAAAGAAGTATTAACACTTAAGCACGTACGATTAGAGCATGTTATTAGGCATCAACTAACATCATATAAATCATTAATCATCAACAAATAAGTCATAAAAAAACGCACAAATCTAGAACATACAATCTCTGACAGGGAGAAGGGTTGAATATCCCTAATTTAAGAAATGTACATCTCTTCTTTTGATATTTATTCAAAAATTCTGAAATTGTAGGAGAAGACATTAGACGCTGAAATTTTCAACCCAAAAAAAATCACTCATATCCAAGGTCTATAGCCCAAATTGTCATCAATTAAATCTAGCGTTGTGGAGCAAACATTTCTTGCGCGCTAAGATTAGGTGACTCTAGTATGGATGCTAAGTCCAATTAATTGGGTGTCAGGGCACACTGATTGGGTGCTCAAACACTCAAGGCTCTGGAATTTGGGTTCCTGGCCTCTCAGTTTGGACGCCTAAGGGCTGTGCCTTCCCCAAATCGGGTCTTTTCCAACCAAAATCCGACCCTTTGCCCCAATATCGTCCAAAAGTAATTCTTTAAGGTCCTTACACATACAATTAATATAATTAACCAAGTCTAATACATTAAAAATTAATTTTTTACATGTTTTTAACACAAATCTTGATTTGTTTCTTCATTTTAGAACAATAACAAGATACTGAACAACTATCACAGTGAATAACTCCTGATCATATTAAAACTTAATCTAAATCTATGAATTCAGTAACTTTGATAAAAACAAGAGTTCATTACCATCAAATCATTGAAAATATATTAGATCTCGAACAAGAACAACTCAATCATCCATAGACCTAAGAAACATGATGTCTGTTCATTGAATCATTAAAACAACGACACCCTAATCAGGTTCATAGAAATTGAGATGCTCATGAATCAAACTAATAAATAAATTTACACACAAACTCCATGAGTTCAATCAAATCAAATCAAATCAGGAAAAGAGTAAAATGAACATGAATAGGCATGATGAATGTCTTATACTTATTTAATTTGTTCAATTCGATCTTCCATACATACACAATATATTCAAGTATATAACTTGAAAATTTTATATGCCATTAGCCAAGACTAAACATTAAAAAAATAAAAAACTATTAGTGGCTGAAAATTCTTACATAAACTACCGAAGTTTTTTCTAATAACCATGAACTAAATATAATAATTATAAAAGAATTAATTTTTACAACTCATGCATGACATTAAGTGTAACTGTCACCTCCGCTCTGTAACAGCCTAAAAGTGGTATTCCTTTGTCTCACCTTTTTATGGACACACCTATTACTTCCACAATTCACACTTTTGGTACGATTATTCTAACGGGTGTGACAAAAAATGCTTCCTCTTCATTCCAAATAATATAAAACATTGTGGCCCTTTATATGAAATAATCGATTCTTTCAGAACTCACTAACGACAAATATACTATATCTTTGAGTAACAAACAAAAAATAATATGCCAAAAGTCATGGCAAAAAAAAAGGCCTGCCTTCATTTCCTCATTTCTTCGCAGACCACAAATTCCCGTTTTCCTCCTTCCCGTAACACAACTGCTAAGTTAAATCCTTCTTATAGGGTAATTTTCTCTTAAATAAGAACTTTTTGATTCACAAGTAAATTCAATTACAGAGTTTTATAAATCAAAGTGATCCACATGTAGCGTACGACTTCCTTCGAGAGCCTCGCTCGTAAAAAATGTACAAAAATCTTTGTGCGCTTATCTATTTTTATTAATAAAAAAAAAACTCCATAGTAGTCTCTGATCAAAACAAGGACATTTAACCAATTAAAAAACAATAAAAATCAAAACATAATAAAAATAATAAAAAATAAATCAAACTATTATAATCTCAATCATATTTAATTATAGGATCCATCTTTACCGTTAAAACCAATCAGAATCTATAGATATTAGATTAGTATATAGTCTATATCATTGTTGAACTGAGGTTACCTATAAAATTAATGTTTATCAATAATATAATTTGCTCATGGTACGAAATCTTGCCTAGTTTGATCTTATTATGCTTATCTTAGGGATGTAATGTATCATAAATTATGCTTTGAAGTAAAATACGTATCACAAATTGTCTAATGGATCCAACGAACCCACCTTGCTATGGGTCCCACCAATCTAATGGCTGTAAATGATCACCATATTTACCAAATTACCAACTATTTCCAATTTGGTCTTAAAATAATAGACAATTTGTCCATACTACAATAAAAGTGAAAATTTTGATTACCAAGGCAACCTTAAATGTAAACACTAACAATAGCACACTCTACATAACCCATTTACTCGGTTTGATCGACACTTATTTAATCATTTTACATGTAACACTATAGGAAATCCCCCCTTCTATTACCAAAATTTTTTGTGACAAATTTGACACTTTTTTATCGCTGAATTACTGTGACAAAACTTTGCCACCGAAAAGCCACTTAAAATTTTTGTGTTATATTTTTTAAACTTGCAATCGAATTGACACTGAAAATTTCGGTGTTCTAACACCCCAAATCCAGTTCATACTCTAAAACCGAACCGGAATGTCACTGGTCCAGTTTAGGTCAGCTAACCTAGACCCAACTCATGCAGATCTATTCTCGGTGTCTCGAGATGGAAGATGTCTATCGCTATACATAGATGAATGCACAAAAACCATAACATGCTTCTACAGAGATTATATGACAAGCAGTTACATACTAAAATAATCACGATAAAATTCGTAAAATAAGACGGACAGAGTCTCCCCTAAAAATGTAATTAAAGGCCACCTTGTCAAAATAACATGTCTAAATAAATACATCAATTACATTCATTACATCATATTTTTTACATAAATATTTAATTCTATCACATCAAAATATATTACGTTTTGGGTCTTGACCCACCTGCTCATTTACTCATTTTCACCTTTTTATACGATCTTTATCCTAAATATATATATTTTGGATCATGTTGTCATTATCTATTTCTATATACCAAGGTCTTCATCATAAGTACTTCATAATTCATAATAACATAACAGAATGAAAACAATCAAAACAAACATTCGGTCAGCAAGAGTGCATGCGTGCAAGAGACATCACTCCTCCCTCATCTAGGGTGGGACATCACCTATATATATTATAAAAACACGTCAGTAATGAGTGTTACTCATCCAGAAATATAACTAAATAACAAACTGGCAAATGAGAGGTAACTCTCATTTTGAATAAAAACATTTATATACTTCTCGTGAATATTTTTAAAGGCATCTACTAACCTCCACGTTTCTCTGGGTGTGAGGAACTCAAAATGGGAGTTGTCAGGATTCCTCATGATTGGAACAACCCGCTCACTAATCTAGCGCCTACTTTGACTGTTACGGCATCCGCTCATGGTACGTGCAAGTCGGTTTGGCCATCTCTCATCTCACTAAAAAATCGATAAAATTATATATGTAGGGCTCGGAAGGGATTTATAAAATAAGCCTGAAGGCAACTTGCAGTGGATATCGTTTTCAAAATCATTCTCGAGGGATCTCATCCTCTAATCCGAAAATCTATTTGGCTAAATGGCCCAATTAAGTGGGATCTTATAAAACGTCACTTAACCAGACCTACAAATAATGAATCAAACATGCAATAGAAGAGAGAGTAAAACAGAGATAAGTCCTAAATGGACCTGGTAGAAGTTCCAAGCGTGTCATCGCGCCTAGGCGGCGAGCTCCTACTCCATACCTACAAATCAAATATAGAAGCTAACACTCGCAAAATAAATGATGCATCAAACTCATCCTAATTATCACACACAATGCAATCATCATCGATCAAGCAAATCAAGAATCATTAGTCTATAAAATTCTAAGTCATCGTATTCATACCAATTTTATTGTGTTTTTTTCTAAATTACATCATAATCAACTATCATGCTCATACTCCATTTATCTCATTAGATCACTTACTATTCGTTCACAATTAATCTAATCATGCCACTTATCACTTTACAATAATTAGGGCTTAATCACATCAACATCAATTAATCAATCCTAGCATGCCATGCTAATAATCATCAACTTTAAATAATCAAATTAGAAGTAATTATACCTCGCATCGTTGACAATCAGAAACGGCTAGGGTTTCGTCGCACATGCGTCTCGAACTCGAATTCGGTGCTCAACGGCGTCCGAAGCTTAATCAAGTTCGATTGGATGAGCTCCACCGAAGATTCGGTAAATTCCAGCGAATCCGGTTTTCCGGTAGGTTCCAGCAGTTTTTTGGCAAGTTCAGTGGTTTTCCAGAGGCTTTCTGACAATTTTCTAGCAACTATTCTAGTGGGGCAAACAAGGGTAAGGGTTGGCACCATCTCGACGAGCTTGTCATAATGGTGGTGACGACAAGGGTGGCTATTAAGCTTTTAAAATGTATAATATGTACCCATATTTTTAATGTGACTTTGTAATTTCTAGGTATAAATATTATTGATTCGATGATATTTTACTTTAGTTTTTAGGTAATTAATATTTTATGAGTTATGTTTAATCTTAGGATTTTAATGTAGAAAATCAATGAAAACAAAGAAGTATTGGAATTGTTGATCATGGCATTGGGCCGCACCCATTGATGGTTACAGTTTATGGTGTTGACAATGTTCGATGAGACATTTGAGTTGGAGACTTGAGTGGACATCATAATTAATTAAATTACGTTGATTTGTGAACACCTTCATTGATTCATCTATCTAATGGCCATCTCATATTCTATATAAAAGGGTGGTCTGTTTAAGATATCTCAACTCGGTGGTTAGGAGTTTAGTAATAGAAGTAGTTCTAGTTTTTGTAATCCTTTTCTTTTAACAATAAAAACTAGTTTCGTTTTTATATTATTTTCTATTTTCATTATGGAGTAATCCTTTCTTTCGTTCTAGAGAATAATGGAACTTAACATGGTTATATTTAATTCATATTAGCCTCTTACTCTTTTATTCAATTGGATTGTTTGAATTATCATGTTTTTAATGCTAAGAATAGATTGATCAACTATTACTTAGATCATGAGGTTTAATTAGATTTCGGGAGAAATCAGTTAGATTAGTCATTGATAATTTATCATACTACGAGTCTTTTGACTTGTTTGTCATTGTGGTCGAGAGATACACAATACCGTATGTGATTGTAAGGCAAATCTTAATGCATTATTTTGTAGATTAATTAATTATCATATTTTTAATGCTAAGAATAGATTGATCAACTATTACTTAGATCATGAGGTTTAATTAGATTTCGGGAGAAATCAGTTAGATTAGTCATTGATAATTTATCATACTACGAGTCTTTTGACTTGTTTGTCATTGTGGTCGAGAGATACACAATACCGTATGTGATTGTAAGGCAAATCTTAATGCATTATTTTGTAGATTAATTAATTATCATATTTTTAATGCTAAGAATAGATTGATCAACTATTACTTAGATCATGAGGTTTAATTAGATTTCGGGAGAAATCAGTTAGATTAGTCATTGATAATTTATCATACTACGAGTCTTTTGACTTGTTTGTCATTGTGGTCGAGAGATACACAATACCGTATGTGATTGTAAGGCAAATCTTAATGCATTATTTTGTAGATTAATTAATTATCATATTTTTAATGCTAAGAATAGATTGATCAACTATTACTTAGATCATGAGGTTTAATTAGATTTCGGGAGAAATCAGTTAGATTAGTCATTGATAATTTATCATACTACGAGTCTTTTGACTTGTTTGTCATTGTGGTCGAGAGATACACAATACCGTATGTGATTGTAAGGCAAATCTTAATGCATTATTTTGTAGATTAATTAATTATCATATTTTTAATGCTAAGAATAGATTGATCAACTATTACTTAGATCATGAGGTTTAATTAGATTTCGGGAGAAAACAGTTAGATTAGTCATTGATAATTTATCATACTACGAGTCTTTTAACTTGTTTGTAATTGTGGTCGAGAGATACACAATACCGTATGCGATTGTAAGACAAATCTTAATGCATTATTTTGTGGATTAATTAATTATCACCAGAAGGTAGAAATTAAGGCAAAATAATAGATGCATGAAAGAGCAGGAGCCACCATGTCATATAATTATCCTAGGTCGGCAATTTGAGGGAATAGAATATAAAAGTAAGATATGGTGATGATTAAATTCATGTTAAGGGAAATTTGACTCTATGATGAGTTTTTTCTTTTTAATTTCTCCTTTAATTGAAAGTATTATTTCGATTTAGTTAATTCAATTGTGTTTGTTTTGTTCTTCATTTTATTTACTTTAATTAATTTAAGGAAATTCATCTCTCTGTGGGACGATACTCAAACTCAGCACTATATTACTTCTTTCGACCGTGTATACTTACACGTTACTAAAATAATTAGAACAGCGACGGCGGAAGCGATAACCATCTACGGTGGGCTCAAGTTCAGCCGGGGTGGTCGGTCGCTTAGATTGGCTCACGGCCGGCCTCGGCTACAAAGATCCAGAAAAAAAAAAACAAATAAAATAAAATAAATAAAATAATAATAACGTTCGACGCGGTGGGATCGGACGTGGGGGAAAAAAATTTAAAATAATTATCGTTAGCTCGTTAAGTATGATTTACCCGTTTAACTAGTTAAGTGAACCGCACTATTTATCTATTTAACCGATTAAGCGAACCATACCATGTAACCGTTTAAATGGTTAAGTGAATCATGTCGATTACTCAATTACCCGGTTACCTGATTAAGTGAAATACGGGCAAAGTATGTTTTCACATACCCTAGCCATCATTTCATAACATTATATAAGGAGAAAGGGGAGAACATCATCTTCATATTTCTTCCTCACATATATACTGGTTTACTCCTTTTCTCGGGTAATTTTCCTTCTCTTCTTTTTACTAAGTTTTCATGAATACATATATCAGAATCGATAATAAACTTCATAATCATGGAATTAAAGTTTCAAATCAACAAAACTTAAAGAGAAAGAACTAAATTGGAAAAGCGAGAGTTTTGGGCGTGAACAGTGCTGACGACGGTGGGTGAGAAAATCTGGCCGGCCGGGGCAACGATTTGGTAGCAATCTGGACGGGAAAGATCCCTCATGCATTGAGTGTTCCTGTACGACCATCTGATCGGAGCGGTGGAGCTCGCCGGCAGTGGAATTAGCGACACAATGGCCAGCGGTAGAAACGAGCAGAATTGCTGTAATTAACCAATTCCGGCGTCGCCGTGGCGTGAATGTGGCCGGGGGTGGTCGAGGATGAACTTTGGAAGCACGGTGGAGCTGGTCGGTGGCAGCCAACGACTGTCGACGGCGGTTGACGGCGGCCAGAGGCACACAAAGCGGAGTCGCAACCGTGATCAAATTGATGACTCGGGGGTCGATTGTGGGCAGATCATGATAGCAATACATAAATTTCATGGTTAGAATCAAAGATGGAGCGGAGATGAGTCGATTAACAGTGGTAGATTGGCCAGTGGTGGTTGGACGACGACGAATAGTGCGTCGGAAAACACCCAATTACACTTCTATTTTGGAGAGTTGGGGAAGAGGAAGATGGCAGTTTTGTAAATATGAGTTGACTCGACACCGGTTCGAGTTAAAAAATAATATCAACTTGAAATAAATATTTAAAAATAATTAAGTTAATGAGATACATGTTAGGTGGATAAAAAAATAATTTAATAAATTATTATACAAAATTACAATGTTAATAAAATTACGGTAATAAGAAACGGTTAATAATTAATCGGGTTGTTAAAATCGGTTAAATTAAATCGAGTGGTTAATAAATTATAATCATATAAAAATTGAACCTTTATTAAATTAAATAAATTAAAATAATGGTATTAAAAATATCCTTAAATTAGGATAATACAAATTAGTTAAACAATATACGAAGAATAGTAATTAAATTCCTCGTTATAAATTAATAATTATTTTATTAATTGTCAAGGGAGAATTATGAATTTAGGAATTAACTTAAAATGTGATGAATGACTTACATGAGTATGTCACATGAATAATCAATTAGCTAAATAGAATTATGGAAGATAAAATATTTAATATAGATCATTTAGTTGCATGTAGGTTCGTGTAAATAAAATTATACTAATGTATGATTTTATGCTTTCACTCAGATTAAGGTTACCAGATCACTATTGGACTATAGCACAAATCAGGTAAGTATAATAGGTAAAATGTCGTACTTTCCTTATTGGTAGCTTAGGTCGGCCTGAGCCCAGATTCGACCACTATGCACCGAGTGCAACCGGGGTCAAGGAATTGACTCAGTCCGACACGGAGCCGTATTATGTATGTAAATTGTATATT
>JAVDBV010059859.1:0-13466 GCA_032619315.1 Piper longum
TCGTGGACTAGTGGGGCCCATATAAGGGTACACGCACTATAGATATGGCGGCTAGTTCGGATCGAGACAGTCCGAACTCGAAACTGACTCGAGTCCTGAAATTGACTCTATCGGAGGGACTCGAGGTAAGAAAGCTAAATGGGCCTCGAACACTGGACTTAATCAAATTGGGCCCACAGGGCATAAATCGAGTGATCTAAAATTCCTATGATGCATGCAAATGATGTACCCATAAAATCCCAAACGGATACTAAACGCTGTAACGGCCTAAATCTAGGTTTAAAATCCTGTCTAACACATACAAACAAATCTGTATACCTGAGCATACATTGATAACTCGTGATCTTATAATTTGCATGTCGGGCATACTCAGCCTCCATAACATGTTCATACGGCCATTTAGGCCCATACTCATAATCTGAAACAAGTTTGGCTCGATCTCGTTCAAACCAACTCGATAGTGACCCAAATAGGGAAAACTTAAATCGGGTAAAACCCTAACCCAAAAATAGGGTTTTACATTTTCCTTGCTGTCACACCACTTCCTAATAGTCACTTTAAGTATGTGACCCGTTTGATTTCATATTCATTTAAAGATGATAGTCTCTGCCTTATTGTCACACCACTTCCTAATAGTCTTCTTCTTTATGTATGTGACCAGTTTGACTTCATACTTATTTAAAAACTTCTTTAATGTGGTACAGTTACAAAAGTCATAAAATTTGGGTAAGTATAATTTAATTAGAACTATAAAGATATCATGAGTCATGTCACATTAATAGATCATACCACACAGTGGGTCGTGTCTATTAATTGTTCAGGCATTCATGCATACTTTTTGAATTTCTTATACCAAGATTCATTGTTTTTTCATTTCCTTATCCTCTCATTTTTCTATGAAAAACTTTGTCTTTATAAACATATCTTTCTACCAAAAATTCTAAATCGTATTAATATCATCCTTCTAGCTTTTGTTGAGTTTTTCCAACATTGTCATCCCTTAGAGTTCCTGGAATTTGCCATCAAAGTTGGTTGCACGTCGAGGTACCTATACATCAACTATACTTTGAAGTACATATTTTTGTCATCGAATCTATGGTTAGCCATTATTCTTTTGAGTTTGTTGTTATTTAATCCCATTTTTTCCTGACATTTGATGAAAGTCTATAACTTTTGCTCAAATCTGGAACCTTTATCATGTAACCCTATAGTTTTGTTAAATCCTCTATTTTGGTAACTCTTTCACTTTTTTTTTTGTTACCATTTTTTTTTCATTCATTCATGTTATATTTTTATTCATCTATTATAATCTACAAATATATATAACAATTGATTTAAATTAATCTTATCTCATTTGATCACACATTCTCATCTATGCATATTGTGTTAGATGTTGAGTTGGTTTCGTTTATTGGTTGCATGGTTCGAGCTGGCCGATTGATTGCTTGGAGCTTGGAGACTATGTCTGTTTCGGACTCATTTCTTATTTTACGTTTATCTAATGGGTGGGTTGTTTTATATCGTAGGATGAATTAAGTGGTGGTTTTATCGCAACTACTTAATTCGGGTCATTTAGACGTCGTGTTTAATAACCCTCGAAGATGAGATCCCATGAGTTATTTTTTAAAATCAAAAGATCCGTCTTAAGTTGCCTTCTTTTAAGAGGACTATTAATATAATTATTCCATAACTAAGCCTACTATTATTATATAATGTTTTTGTGATTTTGAGAGTGGGGAAATTGTTGGAGATTGTTTCGTGTAAGTCCCACTTTGAGGGGTAAGTTCTAGGGCATGACTTGTTGAGGAGCCCAATTGTTTCATTCTTGATGGGATCAACGCAATGCTCTACCTATTCTTCTTGTTGCATCGTTTTCACCCCTGCATCAATGAACATCTCACACCCGAAGAGGTGTAAGCATACTGGTGCCATATTCTACGGTGTATGTCATGACTGAGGTGTACTTGGCATGTCTTCAGAGCTCAGAGGAGAGGAGCATGGTGGAACTGGAGAGGATATGAGAAAGGGAGTTGTCGAATCAGCTGTGGGTTGCACACCGGTGTAGTTTGCTTTGGGGTTTTGTTATTCTTCTTGCAGTGTACTATTCCCTTCTTAGTTTATTTTAATATGAACTACTGAGTTCGTACAATAGTTTGATATTATAGTTATTTTATTTTATGGACTGGTAACTTGTTACATAACTTGTTACTGACATGTTTTTATAATATTTATATAGGTGGTGTGCCTAGAGTGTCACTGGCTGATATAGCGGGATGCTAAAGTCTTCACACACACACACACACACACACACACACACACACACACACACACACACATACTCCCGTCGCGTTGTTGTCATGTTATTTTATGATGCTTTCTAATTTACTTTGGTCATTGTATATCTTTACTTTTGCCTTAGTATACTAATGTAATAACCCCATGTTTGAAAACTTATATTTCCAATAATGTATAATATTTTGAATAATGTTTCCTTTGTTTTTGCTTGTTGTAGTTGTGGGTAGCGGTTGTTTTCCATCTAAGATGTCAAGTAGGTTTAGATCTTAAATGGTTTTGTGAGCGTAGTCTTCCATGTGATTAAGTTAAGAAGTAGAAATATTAAATAATATAACATTTTGGTTCGGTGAAAGGACGAACTGGGCATGGGATGTTACAGAATGCTATTCAGAACTATGTCTTGGTCAATTGGAATGGAAAAGTTCTTTGAGTATGTGTGTATGTAAAGTGATCCCTAGTTTCCATTAGCATGTATGTTCTTGGTTGTCTTGTTTGTTGTTGTGCACTTATTTTTGGTTTGGAATGGTCTTAGCAGGAGGTTGGCAGATATTGTGAGTAGGACTCACAGGAATATTTTTTAGAGATTTGACATCACCTAGAGTTCTGAATCTAAGGGAGGCTCATAGTGGTAGTGGGTCTAGCCAACCTCCTGGTTTGGCCGTTGATGAAAAGAGGCTCTTGTGAAGAATCTCCAAGTGACTGAGTATGAAGCCAAGTTCACTAGCCTGGCAAGGTTTGCACCGGGTCTACTTGATACTGAGGAGATGCGAGTTGACCGATTCTTCAAGGGACTATTCCAACCAATGAAATAGAGGTTGGCTAGTCTGGTTCACATAGTGATGACTGATTTGTGAGGGTAGCATCTCAAGAGGAGAGAGTTTTTCAAATCCATCGATGGTAGACCGTGGGCCGAGACAAGATGGGGGCTGTGGTACACAGAGAGATAGAGACAATGGTCATGGGCAGAGGCAATAGGAGGGTCAGCAGGTTTTGAGTGGACTCTAGTAGTAGAGGTACTCGAGTGGATGCTCTTATTATTGTTAGAGCTATGTGGGGGTAACTGTAAAACCCGTGACTCAAGTCAAGGTTTTGTAGTCAGAACTGGTCAGTTTGACTACTATTTTTAGTCAAGTCAATTCAGAACACGTGTATTGAGCCGAGGCCGGTCATGTGTTATGAACCATGAGGGTCATGTGTACCAAAGTACATGATGATAACGTCAGTAAGATAGCAGGAAAATAAGTTATTAGAATATAAGAGAGTATGCCCAGATTTTATTTATTTATTTTAATATTAGACTGTAGAATTATTTTTACGCCGGATAAGGCAATAGGACACGTTATGGAGCAGTTTGGGTGGGTTATTAGTTACAGAGTATGTCATTGTGATGTTATAGTGTATTATATTTTATAAAAGTTTCCCCTATTTTTCTAGATTTTTTAAGGATTTATTACGAGTTATTATTATTATTGACTTGAGTCAGAGTCGAGTCAAGTTATTCATGAAATTACCACTGAACACCCCGATGTTTTCTTTCCACCAAACCCTCGACACCACCCCTGCACTTGCTATGGACACCACCTCTGACCGTCGCACTACTGTTGAGCCTCACCGTCCCATCTCCGTGTCATCGCCGTGCTGCCCCAAGCACGCCAACCACTGCCTGGTCGCTGCGATGCCAAATCACCATGAGGTTGTGCCAGCCTTCCCAGTGTCGATTTGCCACGGTCGTGCCATTGAACCCCTTACCTTTGACCCCTAAGCATTGCCCCCATACCCAGTGCCGGCGCCGAGGCCTAATCGGGCAAACCGATCGCCACTCCGTCAACTCGTCGCCGTTGGCGGCGGCCATTGCTGCCATTACTGTCCTCACCACCACCACCGTTGGGTCGAGCTCGTTAAGCCTATGTCAACACATACCCCTGAAAACCACCAAAAAATGCCCGAACATCGCTGGAAACTGCCGAATAATCAGAGATTCGCTAGAAGTCACCAGATATTCTGCCGAATTCATCCAGTTAAACCCGATTGAACTTCAGACATTGCCATGTGCCAAATTTGAATCTCGAGCCGTACGAGGAAACCCTAGCTGTCGCCAATTGTCGGCTGAACGAGGTATAATCACTCTTATTTAATTACTTAAAGGTGATAATTATAAGCACAACTTGGTAGGATTGATGAATTGATGTGTTAGACATTTTTATTGTAAATAAGAATATGAATTGCTTATTTGAAGTGTGTTAAAATGAATGTTAAGCAACTAATTAGGTAAACAAAGTAATTATCATAATTTAGTGCAACGTAGCGTAGGAAATTTTATATGATTGACGTATAATATGGTGTGAGTATGTATTGATGTGTGTATACTATAAGATGTGTGAATGCATCATGAATGGATGTTAGCTTCTGCCAGGTTCAGAGTAGCAGCTTGCTACCTAGGCGCGTGGACACGATCAGAGCTTCTGCTAGGTTCGTTTGGGACTTGTTCCTCATTTTACGCTCTATTCTATTGTATGCTTGTTTTATTACTTACAGGACAGGTTAAGTGGCATTTTATTAGATCCCACTTATCCTAGATCATTTAAATAATTGATTATTTAGATTAATAACCCTCAAGGATGAGAACCCTTGAGTTTGATTTTGAAAATAAGATCCACCACAATTTGCCTTCGAGCATATTGTATAAATCCCTTCCTTGACCTAAATATAGTTTTATCGAGTTTTCAGTAAGATAATAGATGGGAAAACCGACTTGCACATGCTATGAGTAGGTGCATGTGCTAACCAAAGAGGGCTATGGATTAGTGAGCTGGTTGTTCTAATCCCGAGGGATCTTGACAACTCCCGTTTTCACTTCCACACACCAGGAGAAACATGGAGGTTTACAAGTATTATTTAGTACAGTGCACACACCGACTTGTGGTTTAAAGAATATTAAAGGTAATTGCCTGAGAGAACTCAGCTTCAAGGCTAGGAGAATTATGGAGGAAAGTAGATGGCTTAGGGTATACTAGCAATCCCAAGGGACCAGAAAAATGAGAAAATGCCGAGAGAGGCATTAAACCAATCAGTTCGGGACACTATCTAGTCTACTGCCTAGTGGCTCCTTAGTAGATGCCTTTAGGAGTGTTCACGAGAAGTATATAAATGTTTTCTTCAAAAATGAGAGTCAGGTCTCATTTGTCAGTTTGCTATGTAGTTGTATTTTTAGACCAATAACACTTGTTATAGATGTTTTATTTTATATATATGTAGGTAAGGATTAAACACTGGACATGTTGGCTTGGACAAAGGAGCAGTGACCTACCTTGCATATACACAACATGCTCGCCAACTAATTGTTTGTGTTATCTATTTTGATAAATACTTACAATGAAGATTTTGGTATATAGAAATGGATTGTGATAATATGATTCAAAATGCATATTAGTGTATAGGTCCAATGATAAAGGTGAAATGTGAATAGAATGAAAATATCCAGGTGGGTCGAGATCCAAAATGTCGATAATATTTTGATGTGTTCGAATTAAACATTTATGTGAAAAATATGATGCCATGGATGTATGTTGATTAGATATTTATACATGTTGATTTGACAGGGTGGCCCCTAATTGCACTTTTAGGGGAGATTTTGTCTATTTTATTTCATGAGTTTTTATTGATTTTTGTCGTAATTATTTTTGGTGTAATTTGGTTGCATGTCATTTATGTAGTGGCATGTTAGAATTCCGTGCATTCATCCATGCATAGCGATTGACATGTTCTATCTTGAGACGCCGAGAGTAGATCCACTCGGGCAAAGTGACAATCCAGTTCGGTTCGCAAGCGAGCCTGATTTGGGATGTCACAGTAACAACAATAGCATGATCACCCTTGGTGCTAGACATGTTTCTGATACCAACCAAGAGAGAGCAGGAGGGCCACTGGAGTTTGTTTCACATGCGGGCAGCCAGGTCATTAGAAAAAGAGCTGCCCACAACAACCACAACAGCATCCACAGGAACAGCCACAACACCAGCAGGGTGTGTGCTTCAAGTGTAGTCAACCTGGTCACATGAGGGGGACTACCCATACCTAGCACAGGAGACAAATCTCCTAGGACCACCATAGAGGTTCCCTCTTCCAACACCACCAACTAGGCAACAAGGTCAGGCTAGGAATGGTGGCCAGCACCAATAGGGATAGAGGGGTGTGCTAGCCACAGCAGTAGTGGTTCTAGTAGCACGTGGTAGCTCAAGCAATGCAGGGAGTAGCACCAGGAGACCAAGCAGCAGTAGTGGCACCAGCACCTACACCTGTCCAAGAGCAGGGGAAGATGTTTGTAGCGACAGTTGTAGAGGCATTAGTAAACACAAAGGTGGTCTCAAGTATGCTTCTCATTGGTTTTGTACCTTCTTTAGTGTTATTTGACTCTGGGTGCACACACTCTTTCGTGTCGTATACACATGTATCTTGGTCGGGTGTAGAGGTAGAGGACATAGGGTATCCTTTAGTGATGAATACCCTTGCGAGAGCAGTGACCACAATAGGTTGGCGTGTACAAGGAGTTACTGTGGTGATCCAACAGTGCTTGCTTGTCCCCAATTTGACTCTATTTAAGAAGTCAGAGTTTGATGTCATCTTTAACATGGATCGGATGTCAAAGAATAGGGCACTGATTGGCTGTAGGAAAAAGAAGGTCTACTTCAAATCAAGCAGGCACAAATTAGCATTCAGCAGCAGGGTAGAGATACTGGATCTGGATCTGCATTGATCAGGTACCATAAGATTCAAAGATATATTAAAAGAGTGTATGAGGTGTACATGACCACACTTGTATCAGCTGAACGGAGGGAAGAAGAGTTGATAGCCATTCCAGATGAGGTGCCATGATTACCGCCACAGGGAGAAATGGAGTTCACCATTGTCTTGATCCCTAGGATGGCACCTATTTCTAAGGTCTCGTATTAGATGACAACACTTGAGTTGGGGGAACTCAAGGAATAGTTAGAAGGTTTGTTGAACCAGGGATTTATACATTTGAGTGTGTCACCATGGGGAGCACCAATACTATTTGTCATGAATAAGGATGGTAGTATGAGGTTGTGCATCGACTATTGGACGTTCAACCAAGTGACTATCAAGATTAAGTACCCTCTTCCTCGCATCGATGATTTGTTTGATCAGTTGGCCTTTGTCATTGTATTTTCAAAGATAGATCTAAGATCTAGATGTCACCAGCTGAGGATCAGAGAAGAGGAAATATTGAAGATGATATTTAGAACTTGTTATCGCCATTATGAATTTTCGGTGATGTGTTTAGGCTTGACAAATGCCCTAGCCATGTTCATGGATCTCATGAACCGGTTCTTCAGTCTATATTTGGGGCAATTTGTCATTGTGTTCGTGGACAACATATTAGTGTATTCATAGTTAGATGAGGAGCATGAGCAGCACTTGAGTGCCATATTGTTGACATTTAGAAAATACAAGCTACATGGTAAGTTCTTGAAGTGTAACTTCTAGCTACGAGAAGTAAATTTATTTGGCCAGATTGTACCTCTGTCCGGGATTGCTGTTGATCCAGATTTCAAAGTGATTATTCAGTGGTAGCAGCCAAGGTTAGTATTAGAGGTGCATAGTTTCTTAGGTCTAGCATACTATTACAAGAGTTTATTTAGGTTTTCTCTTCCATAGTAGCCCCTCTTACTCAGCTACCTATTAAAGATGAACGATTTATTTGGACAAAGGACTCTGATCAGAATTTTCAGGCATTTAAGGATCGATTGACCTCAACACCTATCATGACATTGCCAGATGGACACAAGGATTTTATAGTGTATATGGATGCCTCAAAAGTTGGTCTTGGTTGTGTGTTCATGCAACTAGATAGTGCTATTGCATACGGGTCTAGACAGTTGAAGACGGATGAGAGAAATTACCCAACCCACGATTTGGAGATGGCTGCATTGGTGTTTACATTGAGCACTTGGCGCCATTAACTATATGGGATGTCCTTTAGGCTCTTGACTAATCAAAAGAGTTTTACGTATATTTTCACACAAAAAATCTGAATGCCAGACAGTGACAATGGTTGGAGCTATTGGCAAACTATGACTTATAGACTGTGTATCACGAGGGCAAGGAGAATGTTATGGCAGATCCCTTGAGTAGACAACCAGTACAGAGAACAATAACTTGCGCAACTAATGGGGTTTGTGTTGAACAAGGTGGATAGAGATTTGATAATCGTGATGGTGAGCATGACTATTGAGTTGAGTGTGATGGATCACATTGGGGCCACACAACATGTGGGTAGTTTGCCTAACCAATGGATTGCTAAGAAGGTGCACCCTGGATTAACTAGAGATGTGGATGGACTCTTTAGGATGCATGGTTGGGTGTATGTACTGGAGGTTCCTGATTTTCTTGAACTTCAAAGTGACGTGCTTTCTGAGGCCCATGCCTCTAGGTGTACAGTACACCCGGGTTGTGAAGCACCGGACTTACCAGTGGTTTGGACTGAAGAGGGATGTGGTAAATTTTTTTGCCAGATGTTTAACATGTTAGCAGATTAAGGTAGAACATATGAGACCTGGTAATGCACTTCAACCATTGCCAACACCTGAGTGGAAGTGGGAGCAAATTGCATATGACTTTGTTACTAGATTGCAAGTAACTCATGGTTGTTATAATGCTATTTAGGTTATTGTAGACAAGTTAATGAAGTCGTTTCATTTTATTTTGATAAGGATGTATTATTCATTGGCCAAAATTACTGCCTTGTGTACATCAGAGATAGTTCAATACCATGGTGTCCACCAAAGGTCATTGTGGCCAACAGAGATCCAAGGTTGACATCAAACTTCTGGAGGGCGTACATGCATCTATGGGGACACAATTGACTTATAGCACTACATTCCACCCTTAAATAGATGGGTAGTCAGAGAGGGCTATTTGGACATTGGAGAGTTTGTTTAGGGCATGCTTGCTAGATTTTGGTGGTAGTTGGGAGTTACACTCGCCATTGGTAGAGTTTTCTATGATAATACTTATCAGACAAGCATTGGTGGCTCCTTTTGAGGTACTTTATGATAGACCTTACAGATCTCTTGCATGTTGGGTTGAGGGACAGGCGTCGATATTAGTAGGACTAGAGTTGGTTCGGTAGACTCAGGAGGTGGTACAATTAGTTTGCTAGAGGATGAAATTTGCTTAGGACTATTAGAAGTCATATGCTGATCAATGTCATTGGGAGCTTTGCTTAAGGTCAGTGACCATGTCTTCCTCAAATTCTCACCGACTAAGGAGAGCATGCAATTCGATGATCTCGACAATCTAAGTCTGAGTTTCATTGGACCCTTCTAGATATTGGACCGAGTTGGAGAGGTTGCATATAGACTGGCATTACTACAACACCTGTCAATAGTTCATCCTATCTTCCATGTCTTAATTCCAAGGAGATATGTCCATGATAGTTCACTCGTCATCAGATTCTAGAAGATTGAGCTTCAATAAGATTTATTATATAAGGAGATTGTCGTGCACATCCTTGACACACGTGAGAATACCCTACGAAACAATGTGGTGCCACTTGTTCGGGTTCAGTGGGCTCAACATGGTGTCTAGGAGTCAACATGGGAGCTCGAGGATGAGATGAGGAAAAAACACTCGCGACTATTTGAGTCATTGATAGCTTGGGGCACTTGTTCATTCTTGTGCTTTTGTTATCTTTAGAGTTGCCTTCTTTATAAAAATTTCAATGGAGGGTCGAAGTCCCTTCCGTCTATTGCCATTAGTTGCACATTGTGGTGGTATTTTTCTATCTTAAGATTCCGAGAGGGTCTTAGTCCCTTCCGCTTAGGTTCGGTCAACTAACTTAAATCGAAGTAAGAGCTGGTTCGATCTACTGCAACAGATCCGGTTCGGTTTAAGAGTGAACTGGATTTGGGGTATTACAGGTATCCATTGGATAACCACTACTAGCACTCCATTTTAAGACGTTGCAATGGATTGAGCCAAACACTGGATGGCCGCCAGCATCTAGGCGTTAATGTTGTCAGTAGTCGGCTCCGACTTCTCCCTCTGTTGTGGGTTCGCCTCCTTGTCCTTGGTTCAACCCCTGTTTTGGGTTCCCCCTCTTCTGACTATCTTGAGACCTTGTATTAGCCACATTCTACTATAATCCACATTAGTCCCTCAACAGCAATTCTATAAATAGTACAACATAATTTTTAACCCTAGACGCGGTAACTCTTTGGACTTCCAACAATGTATGGTTATGTACTGATTAGTTGTGTACAACCCTGGCTCTAAATACCACCTATGATGCCTTGCCCAATTTTACAAGCAAACCAAAGGTCAATTTGGTCCAATAACCAAAGTAGAAGAACACAAGGAATAATTAAATAACAACAAGCGCACAACAAATAACAATTAATTAACCAAATTTAATAATTAACTAGAAGAATTAAACAAGTAAATTAATATGTCATTTAATTGTAACTAAATCCTAAATACTCAAATTATAAGAAATTTATTCAAAGCCAGCTATATAAGTAATCGCTAATAGGGATAAAACTAGTTTCACACCATGACTAATATAATACTAAAATTCCAATTCCCATGAATCATACCAGGTTCCATTACTAATGCTATATATCCAAATAATAAAATACTAAGTAAAAATTGTTAATATAAGGTAACTAAAAGTCCATCTACAAAGTCCACATTGTTGTCTCTTCACAATGCTTACTCCTAGCTAGTTACTACAAATGGAGGCAATTTCACGATAATGATAAAACCACTAAGTACATATGACAATAATGAACATAATAAATATTTACATTGAGTTTACACCTAACCCCCATCCAATAGTTTGGCAGATTGGCCAAAAAATAATTTCCATTTATGATCATATACGTTGCCACTGTTCCTAATGGGAATATTGTATACTTATACCCCGCCTAGACTCTAGTGTCCGAGTACATATTGGACTATGTCAGTTCATAGTCCTCAGAACCTTAATCCATATATTTCAGCTAGGAAAGCAAAGCTTTGATGCATATCCAACATAGTAATGCCAGATCATGCTTTTCTCCCCACCAGTCAATGGTCATAAATTAATAATATATTACGAAAACTATATGTACCTCGAATGCCTCAGTGATTATCACTTGAACTAGCTTGTGAATGATTTCATAAAACCCAAATTAATACATTAAAGCACATATTCAATGAACTACATGCAACGTCATGACATGAGATACATTCACAAAGCCTCTCTACAACATGTGCATACTCAACCTCGAGTATATGTACTCAATTAGGGCATATGTCACATATAAACATAGTAACAACATCAAACAAGCATAATTAAGTCATTGAATATCATTGAATAATTAATTTATAGCTTATATAAGAAGTCTTAACCTCAGCCTGGGTGCTCGGGCGCTCAATCGCCAAGTGCCTGGGTAAAACCCATCCTGTCGGCTCGGTATTTTATGTGTGGTTTGTTGTGGGCTCAATACGAGTAGCACATGGTTGGTCCGGTTCGATCAAGTTGGTGCTAGGTGGATCCTTACATATTGTTGTGGGCTTGGGCATTGAGTGCATCCATTGTTGAATTGTTTTAGTTGGCTCTAATTGCCAAGCCGGTGGTTTGTGTTGTTCGGCTTTAGAGTTGTAGTTTAGGGCCGCGTCTTTGCGTTTAGTAGCCATTTGGGTTTAGTTAGGGTGTCTTGTTATATCCATCTTAGGGATCTAAGACTACCAGATTGCCTCTGTAGGCCTTGCTTTGATTTGAGTTCCAGACCTACAATAGTTGAGTTCGGATTTAGATTGTTCACCTCAATTTATATTCATAGAGTCTTCATAGGCTTTGGATCAGTTTCAAGTTTTATCGTTGTCAACCCTAGCTTCTTGTCCATGTATATATTGCATATGCCCTAAGTGGATCCCACTAGGCCCATTAGTACTGGTTGACTTGATTGCGCCAAATTGCTAGATCTGGGTTTGCCATGTCAGCCCTAGCATTGCCCTCCCACTTTCTTGGATTTCTCCCACGTTTTAAGGAATTTTCACACTTATTGTCACTGCCACTTTGGGGCACCGGTGGTGTAACGACCTGCCATTTTTTAATTATTTCATTAGGCCTAGATAGCCAGGTGTTATTTAGACAAACTACTAAGTTTCTGAATTATAATAATTTAACAACAATGTATAAAATTGGTTCCCACTGTCTAGGACCATTTCCCAGTAGCCACACATATTTCTCAATAAGAATTAAAAGGGAGTCCTCATATTTATCTTGCTCCATGCTCTGCTTGTCAATGGTTTCTCCCACCTAATTTTGTATCTGCACACATGCAGAGGCAATTCCGCGTTAGTGATTACAACACTAAGTAGTATAATAGATAAAACAAGTCAAATGCATTCTACTAGTTTTCTATGTTAATTTTAATATGCGGTGGAGCGATGCCGCTATACTCAAAACAATGCGGAGGAGGCATCCGCAGAGATCCGCATACCCTGGCCGTCGCTTTTTTTTTGTGGGGAGGCTACCACTACCATGGTGGCGTCGCCCGGTCTCGAACCGGAGACCTTTAGTGTGATTCCCGAACTCAAACCAGAGACCTTCAATGTGATTCCCGGACTCAAACCGGAGACCTTCAGTGTGATTCCCGGACTCGAACCGGAGAACTTCAGTGTGATTCCCGGACTCAAACCGGAGACCTTCAGTGTGATTCCCGGACTCGAACCAGAGAACTTTAGTGTGATTCCGAGACTCGAACCGGAGACCTTCAGTATGATTCCCACACCCCGTTTGAGGGGAAACTCTCACTACCCATTCTAGTGCCAGCGTCTCGCTCACCCCAACCGTAGCCTTTTTATGGGGCGGATATCACTACTCCAAAATAATTCGATGCATTACAAAATTTACGCATATAATACGGCCCCGTGTCTGACTAAGTCAATTCTTTGATCCTAGTTGTACTCGGTGCATGGTGGTCGAATCTGGGCTCAGGCCGACCTAGGCTACCAACAAGGAAAATACGACGTTCTACCCATTATACGTACCTGACTTATGATTTTGTCCAACTATGATCCACTAACCCTGATCTGATTTTAGTGCTAGTGTCTCGCACACCCCGTCCGTAGCCTTTTTGTGGGGAGGCTATCACTGCACACTA